>CAKAEH010001881.1:0-167995 GCA_916381525.1 Cercopithifilaria johnstoni | reverse complement strand
GATCACTTTTGATCACTTGCTCAAGGATCATTTGATCACTTGCTCAAGGATCATTTGATCACTTGCCCGAGGATCATTTGATTATTTACTTTTTTGTATTTGCTTCATTATCATAAATGATGATCACATAATAATAAATGAATGAGAAAACACTAAAGAGGAAAAGCAAATTATCTGTTATAAATTTCTGCAAGAAAAATTTTTAAAATTTAAAAATTCATCTTTTTTGCAAAAAGAAAGACAATACGTGATTTTATAAATTCTAGAAATGAAATACTTAAATATAAAAATTGAAATCGAAAACAAAATTATTAAAAATGCAACCATTGCAAAATGTATTCATTAGTAGTAAAATAATGAATGTTGAAATTTTAAAATTAAATTAATTGATTAATTGTTGAACAAATTATGCTATAAAAATGAATACTTATAATATATGGGCTTTATTTATATTCACATCATTTAATCTCATTTAATTCCTAATAACAATTAATTAATTACTCAAAAACAAAGAGCAATTTTAAATTTCACTTAAAATATTTTAAAAAGCCCCTCTCCCTTCTCCCTCAAAAAAGAGAAATGATTAAATTATCAATTTATCAAATCTCTCGCTTATTTATTTGTTTAACAATTTTCAAGGAATGAATCACTTGCAATATTGTCATCTTAAAGTTTTTTACAATTGAAGAGGACAATATGATGCAATAACACCTGTTCCATTCCTATTATCACCTACCTATATTCCATCCTCAAAAACTCTTCCTTATTCAACACTTATTGATTCGCCAATCAATTTGTCATTATTTTTTTTTGTTGACAGAACAAAGAAATTTGGAGGGATGAAAATTAAATTAAACAAAACAAAAATTAATGAATATTTTTTGATGGAAATTTGAAATTTGTTTATATCAGAAAATCATAATTATTCATTATGGGAGATGATCATAAGGTTTTAAAAAAGAGGAATTTCTCAACAAATGAATTTCAAATGTTTTCAGAAACTAAAATTAAATGTGTATTAGAAATGTCAAAAAAATTAAACGTACATCAGAAATTAAATGTATATCAAAAATGTATATCGGAAATTAAATGTATATCAGAAATTAAATGCATATCAGAAATTAAATGTACATTAAAAGTTAAATGTGTATTAAAAATTAAATGTATATCAGAAATTAAATGCATATCAGAAACTGAATGTATATCGGAAATTAAATGTGTATCAGAAATTAAATTTATATCAGAAATTACATGTATATCGGCAACTAAATGTATATCAGAAATTAAATGTATATCGGAAATTAAATATATATCAGAAACTAAATGTATATCGGCAATTAAATATATATCAGAAATTAAATGTATATCAGAAATTACATGTATATCGGCAACTAAATGTATATCAGAAATTAAATGTATATCAGAAATTACATGTATATCGCCAACTAAATGTATATCAGAAATTAAATGCATATCAGAAATTAAATGTATATCAATAAGAGAAGAAATGAATTCTGTAAAAAATTATCTATGCTCAATCATTATTATCTTTCATTAATTCAATCCCTCAAAATGATAACACTGATAACAATAATTATTCTATTATTATTATTTATTATTTTCAATTATTGCAAAGCAATAATTACTGAGGGAAGAATAGTCAAAATTGACGTATTTATTTATTCATTTATTTATTTATTTATTTATTTATTTATTATTTATTGTTATTATTACTATTACTTATTATAATAGTAAACAATATAAGTAAAGTAATAAAAATGTATTATTTAGATATTTTTCGTCTATCATAACAACAATTAAAGTGGAAATCTTTTTCCAATTCATTTTCACTCATAATTTATTTCAATACAGAAAGTATATTTTGAATAAGAAAGCATAAAAGGCTCTTTAACGATGTTTATGTATTTCTGTTCGTTTGTAAATAATATCAATGCACATAATTGTGTATGTGAGTTGATGTATGTATGTATATGTATGTGTGCATGTACATATGTTTGTATGTGTGCATGTGTGTATGAATATATGAGTGTATGTAGGTATGTGCATCTGTGTGTATATATGTATATGTGTATGTGTGTATGTGTGTATACGTGTGCATGTGTGTATGTATGTATATGTATGTGTGTATGTGCGTATGTGTATCTGTGTATGTATTGGTGTATATGTATGTGCATGTATGTGTATATGTATATCCTTAAGCTATCATTGTTAGCAAATAAATTTAACTTCATTATTCTCTCAGCAATTAAAATTCACATTCAAATGTGTGTATGCATGTATGTCTGTGTATGTGTACACATGTATATGTGCACGTATGTGTATATATGCGTGTATGAACGTATATGTGTGCGTATGTGTATCTGTGTATGTACATGTATTGTATGTATGTATATAGGAATACATGTGAGAGCATGTGTATGTATTCGGTGTGTATGTGTGTGTATATATATGTATTATAATCATTTGGTTGATTTATATGCGACTGTCACTTGAAAATGCTGTGTATGTGTGTATGTATGTGTGTGTATGTATGTGTATATGTATTATAATCATTTCGTAGATTTATATACGGCTCACTTGAAAATGCTGTGTATATGTGTACGTATGTGTATGCATGTGTGTGTATGTGTGTGTATGTATGTGTGTATATGTATTATAATCATTTGGTTGATTTATATGCGACTGTCACTTGAAAATGCTGTGTATATGTGTACGTATGTGTATGTATGTGTATGTATGTGTGTGTATGTGTGAATGTGTGTGTGTGTATATGTATTATAATCATTTGGTTGATTTATATGCGACTGTCACTTAAAAATGCTTAATGAAAAGTTAAAAATAGTATAAAGCGCATTTTATTTGCACTTAATTTCAGCCATCAGATTACTATTTTCCTACGTTTTTTTCGTTGTTGAAGAAGCATTTCATTTCATTTATTACAACTTAATGCTATGCTCAATTTTTCAAATGTAAATGCCACTTTAGTAAACAAAATGAAAGAGATGACAGATGTCGAAGATTGCTAGTTTGTTGTATTTTTTGATATATCTTTGAAGTTGGTGACAACTTTTAACTTTTTTGTGACATAAACAATTTTATGATAATAGCTATCAGCAACGATATAATACTTTTTTTTTTAGTTACTCTTCAAATTTACATAAAATATAAATTAAGGGATCGTTATAAAAAATTTTTGTTAAATTTTCACTTCATTATAATCAATAGATTATAATAGATTTAAATAATCTTATCAGATCACTTCATTATAATCAGTAGATTATAATAGAATTGAATAATCTTATCAAATCACTTCATTATAATCAATAAATTATAGTTATGAAAGTTTTTTTTTAATTTTCACTTCATTATAATTAACATTATAATCAACAGATTATAATAGATTTAAATAATCTTATCAGATCACTTCATTATAATCAATAGATTTAGATAATCTTATCAAATTACTAATTTTTTTTCAAAAAAAAGAACCAATTAAAAGTATTATTGTTTTCAAAATAAGACTGTCATTAAAAAAGATTAAATATAATTTTAATTAATAAAACAAACAAAATTTCGATTTTATATTTATTTATTTTTCTTTATTTAGATTCTCTTACAGTAAACAAAATTTTATATTTATTTTTATAATAAAAAATAAACAAAATATTTATTTGTTTACTTTTTGTTTGTGATAAAATCGAAATTTTTGTTTAAACAATAAAATGCAATAATTTTATTTGAATTAAAAATTTTGTTGAAATTAAAATTATTCAAAAATAGGAAAAAGAGCGAGTTTTTGTTTTATTGTTTAAACTATATTATATATTGCATGAATTAATGTGATATGTTCATATGAAGAAGTTAATGTGAACAGCAGTAGCAGCAGATGGTGCCACCCACCCATCATCAAACATTATATTCTGAGTTTGATGAGACCGATCCGGATGAATAAAACTTTTTCATTTTCTTTTTCTTCTTTTTAACATCAAAGTATTCTTTTTTGCATGCTGTGAAAAATTAAAAAGTTTTCGTTGTAGACAGATTTTATACAGATACAGACACTGACACACACGGACACACACACATGGACACACACATATAGAAATACAAATACAAATGGATATACATGAATTTGAAAAGGAACAGATGTTCGTTTGTTCATTCAATGAAAAAAACTAAGATAAAAAAATTTGAATGCTTATTTCCCTTTAAATTTATATAATTCTTTTTTTGAAATGAATAAGTATAGTTAATTTAATTAAATAATTATTATTCAATATGATACAGTATGTTTTAATTGATTTTACCTGAATGGATTAAAATTCTCATGTCATATTTTAATTGTTTGTTTGACGTATATACGTTTAATACGTGTAAATTTGTTTGACGTATATACGTTTAATACGTCAATAAATAATGACGTATTATTTATAGCATATCACTTAATCATTAATGTTTTCGTGTTGCATTAACTTTTCCTTTTTTAAATGAATAGAAAAATATGTTGTTTTTTTTCGCTTGTACTCTTCTCCGTTTGACGAGTGGATTCATCTGATGTAGACATCGATTTCATCTGATTGATGTCGAATTATCTGAATAAACGTTGATTCATCCTGGATCAAAGTTAATTTCATCTGATGCAGACGCCGATTTCGTCTAGTTGATATCGAATTATCTAAGTGGACGTTGATTCATCTGGATCAAAGTTAATTTCATTTGATTTCGCATTGATTTCATCTAGTTGATGTCGAATTATCTGAGTCGACGTTGATTCGTCCGAGTAAACGTTGATTCATCCGGATGGTGGTTAATCCATCTAATTATACGTCGATTTAGTTAATGTCGAATTATCTGAATAGATAGATGTTGATTTATTCGGATAGATGTTAATTCATCCAACGTAGACGCCGATTGATCCGCTGTAAACGTTGTTAATTTGAATACTTTAATATTTTTGGATGTGTATGTTTTTGAAACGAAAGAATTTCCCCAATGATATTATATGATATATTTTATTTTCAATAATAAATAAGTATAGTTAAAGTTGAATATTTTCCGTTTGTGACAACGAATGAAAAGAAATAGAAAGGATCTGTCATTTGACATTACTATCATGCAAAATAATTATACAAACAATAGCAATTATTAATATGAGATGACATTATGCAGATTATTTGTTGCGTCAAATGATGGAATTGGAAACTACTAGTGGAATATTTGCCTTTGAAAATAGGTTTTGTTGTGTATGGCAATGGATTAGGCAGATGGCGCATGGCGCATTCGTTCAATCATTCATTTATTCATTTCACTTTGTCATTCGATCCTTAAGCTATCATTGTTAGCAAATAAATTTAATTTCATTATTCTCTCAGCAATTAAAATATTCACATTGAAAAGATTTTTCATCAATGGAATTAAAAAATGATTTGAAATGTTATTTGGCTGTAAGAACAGAATTCGAAATACTTTTATGATTAACGAAATAAATTTAAGGTCAATGGAAGCAGCACACAAATAAATAAATTTAAGGTCAGTAGAAATTCAGTACATCATATATTCATAATAGGAATTGTAAATAATAAATATTAATTATTAAATGGTCAGTAGAAATCGGTACATAATATATTCATAATTGGAATTGTAAATAATATTATTAATTAATAAATAGTCAGTAGAAATTCAGTACAACATATTTTCATAATAGGAATTGTAAATAATATTATTAAATGGTTAGTAGAAATTCAGTACATCATATTTTCATAATAGGAATTGTAATTAATAATAATATTAATTAATAAATGGTCAGTAGAAATTCAGTACATCATATATTCATAATAGGAATTGTAAATAATAATAATAATAATAATAATAAATCTTAATTATTAAATGATATCATGAATGATTAATAACATTGTTGAATGCAAAATTGAATATTTAATATGCAATTCTTTGAAATATCATTCTTTAAATATATATCACGATAAAAAAAATATTTTCCGAAAATATTTCATGCTAATTCAATTCATAAATATTATCATTTTCTTCCGTATTTCATCATAAAATTATCATCCAGAAACCGGAAATATACATTTCTATCTTTCCTGCCGCTATTGATTGAATGCTTTAAACATTTGATACTTAAACAGTGATGATAAAATTGCTGCTATCAAATCTTGCTTTGTGAAAACATTTAACGAAATATAAAATACGGCTAAGAAGAAAGAGATCCTATCAAATTGAAATAATAATTCATTGCTTGCTTTGTGAAAACATTTCGTGGAATATGAAATACGGATAAGAAGAAAGAGATCGATAAGTGTTGAATATCATCGTTGCAAATGTTGATATTAACATTTCTCTGAATTACTACGTTAATATCAAATAAATAAATTCTATCATTATTTTATCAAATTTCATTTCAATATATTGCACGTAAAAATTTTCAACAAAATTTTAAATATTATTTAAATATAAAATTAATTAAAAAAGCGAAAACAATTGTTGATATTTACATTTTTCGATATTTTAATAATTGTTAATATTGAATTAACAAATTCTCGAAATTATTAAGCTAATATCAAATTAACAAATTCTCGAAATTATTAAACTAATATCAAATTAACAAATTCTATTTCTATTTTATCAAATATCATTTCAATATCTATATATATATATATATAAATATAATTGCACGTAAAAATTTTCAACAAAATTGTAAAAATATTATTTAAATATAAAATTAGTTTAAAAAAAAAGTGATAGCAATTGTTGATATTAACATTTTTCGAAATTTTATTGATTGCTAATATCGAATTAACCAATTCTCGAAATTACTAAGCAAATATATCAAATATTAACAAATTCTATCTTTATTTTATCAAATTTCATATCAAGATATGTATACACCATATGTTGTGTATATGTGAAAAATTTTCAACGATATTACATATATATATTATTTTAGTTGTAAATTTGTTAACAGTGAAAAAGATTTAGTTGAACATTTCAACCAATTGTTGAAATCGATTTGTTTAACTTATAAAAATTGTTGTTCAACTGACGTATATCATCAGTTCATTCTTGAAAATGTGAAAGAAAAAACTTTCAACAAGCAACTTTACAAATTTCATTGTGAGCAAAATAACTCAGTGCCGATCGCTTCATTTCCAATACATTTCTTCACTTTCACTAATACAATATCATTTTCCTTTTTAATTTACCTCTTCTCCTCATTAATAATAATACAATGTCTTTTTTCGTTTTAATTAATTAAAATTTTCGGTAATTATATTTATTGTTTTTATTTATTGAAATTCAAAAAAGAAAAAAAAATTTTGTTAATTTAAAAATTTTAAAAAATTTGCATCTTTTTAAAATCAAACAATTTCAGCATGAAAATAGTTATTGCGATAATAAAATTAGATAAATGATAAAACAAAAAAATTGATCTTAAGAAATTAAATTGTATTTCAAATAATAATTTATTTATTAATTTAATAAATCATTGTTATTACTTCTATAAACCATTATCACTAAACTATTGTCATTATTACTTCATTAAACCATTATCATCATTACTTCATTAAATCATTATCATTATTACTTCAATAAATCATTATCATTATTACTTCATTAAACCATTATCATTATTATTTCAATAAACAATTATCACTATTGCTACAATGAACCATTATCATTATTACTTCAATAAATCATTATATTATCAACTGATATATTTTTATCATTTAGAAAACGATGACAAAAGCAAAAACGTCTGATAACAATATTTATCAACGGATATGTTACTTTAATGAACCATTTGCGTATATTTGCATCAATCATCAAGTGAATGATTATTGCTCATATTGTCTAAGAAGACCCGATAGCTGCAAACTTTACAAATGTTCAAAATGTAAATTTGCAAAATATTGCAATAAGGTATGTTTTATTATCTTTTAAAGTAAATATTTTATTTTTGCCTTTTTTTGGATAAGTTATATTTTTTACAGTTAAATTATTTTAGTGAAAATTCTGTAAATTTTTTCTTCGATATTTTAGGATTATTATCAATGATTTATCAATAATAGATTCGATCAGTTAGGTAATTTGATAATTTTCTTCCTAGATATTATATAATTATTATCAGTGATTTATCAACAATAGAATCAATCAGCTAGATAACTTGATAACTTTCCACTTAGATATTATACAATTATTATCAATGATTTATCAATAATAGATTCGATCAGTTAGGTAATTTGATAATTTTCTTCCTAGATATTATATAATTATTATCAGTGATTTATCAACAATAGAATCAATCAGCTAGATAACTTGATAACTTTCCACTTAGATATTATACAATTATTATCAATGATTTATCAATAATAGATTCGATCAGTTAGGTAATTTGATAATTTTCTTCCTAGATATTATATAATTATTATCAGTGATTTATCAACAATAGAATCAATCAGCTAGATAACTTGATAACTTTCCACTTAGATATTATACAATTATTATCAATGATTTATCAATAATAGATTCGATCAGTTAGGTAATTTGATAATTTTCTTCCTAGATATTATATAATTATTATCAGTGATTTATCAATGATAGAATCGATCAGTAAGTTAATTTATTATTTTAGGAGAATATAGTTTGGGATTATTTATTATAGTGATAATCTAATGTATTAGAACATCTAAAACACTTATTAAAATCAGGCTTGAATAAGAGTTAACTAAAATCGCCAATATCTTCCTGTTGAAGATCGTTATTTATAAATAATTTAGCATCAATGATTAAAGTGAATTTTTGAAATTCATTATAAATAAAAAATTATCAAATATTAAAATTAATTATTTCATAATTTCCGATTGAATTAAAATGATAAAATGATAATAATTATCATCGAAGATAATTAATCATCGAAGTTACAATCTCAAAGAAATGAAATTTGTTTTGTAAATATTACAATAAATCTTTATCTAATAACCTTTGACAATTTAAATTTTTACAAAATATTTTCATATCTTTAGCATTATCGAATTATAAGATAATTTCGGCTTTTCCGACATATTTTTCTTCTCTTAATTCAACCTTTGACCTCACTGATATAGTTTTGTAATATATCTATTGACAATTTTCTTTCCAATTTCATTTAAATTCAAATAATTCCATTCTGAATTATTTTTTCATTTACTACTCTTTGATTATTTATATATTAACAATGTTTTAATTATTTTCTAAATTTTATTTATTTTACGAAATTTATTATTTTAAGAAATTTAAAGTGCAATTTTAATTAATTAAGGAATGTCAATGTTTGGCATGGAAGAAATATCATCGTGCCGAATGTCAACGTTTAGAAATGGTCTTTCCAAATTTACCACTTACCGAAGTGTTATTTCTCAGTCGAATAATCGATAAGGTATTATTCATCGAACAAAATGGTGATAAATATAAATGGGAGAAAGATAGGAAATGGATTAATTTAATGGATCATCAAGATGATATTCGAAATGATAAGGTAATGATATTAATTGTTAAGCATTAAAAAACTTACCATATTGTTGAAATAATTTTTTCATTTAAAAAAATAATTGCAAAAGAAAAGTTTCAAATTTATCACAAAGTAAATTTTGCAATTTTAAAATAAATAAATGAATTAATTTTAAATAAAAATAAATTGAAAAGAAAGATGTTCTTTGCAGCTTCTTGACAGCCTAAATATCGTCTTTACAGCTTGTTGACAGCCTAAATATCTTCTTTNTTGCAGCTTCTTGACAGCCTAAATATCGTCTTTACAGCTTGTTGACAGCCTAAATATCTTCTTTGCAGCTTCTTGACAGCTTAAATATCTTCTTTGCAGCTTCTTGACAGCTTAAATATCTTCCTGACAGCTTAAATATCTTCCTGACAGCCTAAATATCTTCTTTACAGCCTAAATATGATCATTTTGAAAAAATTTACAACAAAATGGCAATATTTCGAAAGGATGAAATGATTGAAAAAGTGAAATTTTTTGAAATTTTTTGCAAAACAACAATTAATTCACATTCAATACATACAAATGCTGGTGATGAAATTGGTTTAGCACTTGATTTAGGTATATTTATTGATTCTTTTAATTTTCTTTTGTTTTAAATTAAATTAATTTTTAAACTGACTAATTGTTCTGAAATTATTACCCGAATTTTTAGTTTAAACTCAAGTTAATTCACTTCAAGCTTTTCATTGTCTAATTAATTTAAGCTCTTCATTGTCTAATTATTTTAAGTTAAATCAATTCTTGAACTAACTAATTGTTCTGAAATTATTACATAAATTTTTAGCTTTAACCTAAGTGAATTCGCTTCAAGTTCGTCATTGCCTAATTAGCCTAAATTAATTCATCTCATTTAAAATTCTTAGCTTAAGCCTAAGCTCTTCAATGCTTAATTAGCCTAAGTAAATTTATCTCATTTAAAACTTTTTTATGTCAAATTATTCTACTAAAGGATGATTTTAATTTCAAATAGCTAATTACAAGAAGACAATAGATAAGCGAGAAATGTAAAAATTTCGCAGACATTAGTTTTTCTTAAATCTATTTTGTTTTATTTTAAGAGCACGAAAATTTTTGACAAAATGAATAACAGAGAGAGGGAGAGAGAGATAAAGAGAGAAAAGTGTATGCGTAAAATATAATTGATTTAAAGTTCTGAAATATAACTATAGTCCTCTCCAACCTTTGACCTTTGATCGAAAAATTAAAATAATAATGCAACAAAGTTTGTTCTTACCTTCTGGAAATAGTACATTAGTTCAAAATAATATTTTTTTTTGAAATTTCTAAAAGTTCAAAATAAAATTATTTTTAGGCGTATCCGTTTATGATCATTCATGTCGTCCAAATTGTTCGCTTGTTTTTGATGGATTTCATGCCTATTTAAGGCCATTAACTTCAGAAACAAATGCTTCTGATATACATACAGCGTATATCAGTTATATTGATATTGGCCGATCACGTTATCAGCGTCAAAAAGAGCTTAAGTCAAAATGGTATTTGCATATATCATTTCTTTATAGGAGCTAATTTAATTATTCGAATGAAATAATTATCGCAAAGATCAGCAATTAACAAATTCTATGTCTACAAATGGAAGTTAATTCTATTTGTAGTATTTAATTCAATTTTAATATATCATATATAATGTTGCTGATAAGTTTAAATTCTTCATGGAAAGGATAAAATAACACATAATTATTTGGTAATGATGATAAGATGATAAATTGATAAAATGATTATTTGAGGTATTTTGATTGTCAATGTGAACGATGTATGGATCCTTCGGATGCTATTTTAACATCAATACTTTGTATAAATAAGCTATGTGATGAAGCATTGATAATTACGGAAGATTCAAAACCAACAAATATTACATGCACAAAATGTGGACAAATTACAACCGAAGATCATGTAAAAAAATGTCAGGAATTAATGCTCAATCTTCCGGTTCGATTTAATATCGGAAGTAAAGCCGAAGAGGTATGTTAATCAAAATTCGAATTCTTTTATTTTGCTCTTTTTTTTTCGGTACCAAATTAAATTTTTGTTTAATCGAAAGTAAATTAATTAAGAGAGACAATGGAAAATATTGCAGATTCAGGAAAAACTTAATGAAGCAATAAAATATTTGCATTCAAAGAATATTTATGTGACACGGTTAAAAGCAGCACTTCTTCATGTTACCGGAACACTTGAAGATAATTTATTATTCGTTCAAAAAAGTGTCTATGAAAATTACAGATTGTAAGTTTTAATTTTTTCTACAGAAGAAATATGAAGGAAAAAACTGATGAAAATTTATCAACATGATACGTTCATTTTTTCCTTTATTTATCTCACAACCTTTTGAATTTAATTTTAAGAAATGGACTTGAAATTTAAGTTCTTATTTTAGGATTCGATATTCACCCTATGATACGTTCATTTTTACTTTACTTATTTCAAAACCTTTTGAATTTAATTTTAAGAAATGGATTTGAAATTTAAGTTTTTCTTTTCTAAAGATCTAATACATTATTTACTCTTACATTCATTCAATTCTGCTCATTTCTCTCCTATGCCTTATTGAATTTCATCCTATTAATTTCCGAAAATAAACCTTATTGAATTTCATCTTATTTGTTTCCGGAAATAAACCTTATTGAACTTTATCTTATTCATTTCCGGAAATAAACCTTATTGAACTTTATCTTATTCATTTCCGGAAATAAACTATCATTCGAAAAAATTGACAAATTAAGGAATTAATTTTAAATTGGAAACTTTTCATGATAATGACATTATGACAAATGACATTATTGAATTTCATCTTATTTATTTCCGGAAATAAACCTTATTGAATTTCATCCTATTAATTTCCGAAAATAAACCTTATTGAATTTCATCTTATTTATTTCCGGAAATAAATCTTATTGAACTTTATCTTATTCATTTCCGGAAATAAACCTTATTGAACTTTATCTTATCCATTTCCAGAAATAAACTATCATTCGAAAAAAATTGACAAATTAAGGAATTAATTTTAAATTGGAAACTTTTCATGATAATGACATTATGACAAATGACATTATTGAATTTCATCTTATTTATTTCCGGAAATAAACCTTATTGAATTTCATCCTATTAATTTCCGAAAATAAACCTTATTGAATTTCATCTTATTTATTTCCGGAAATAAATCTTATTGAACTTTATCTTATTCATTTCCGGAAATAAACCTTATTGAACTTTATCTTATCCATTTCCGGAAATAAACTATCATTCGAAAAAAATTGACAAATTAAGGAATTAATTTTAAATTGGAAACTTTTCGTGACAAATGACATTGAAAAATGAAAACAAAAAGTATATAGGAAAAGAAAGAAATATATATATAATTTCATCGTATTCATTTCCGGAAATAAATTTTCGGAAAAAAAACCGAAAAATTAAAGAGATTTCAAATTGGAAAATTTTCTATAACAAATGATATCGGGAAAAATACTTCAGAATATAGTGAGATAATAAAAAAGGGAGGAAAAAATATTTCAAAATGGTACCACCTATAATTAAATATTAAATTAAAAGTATTTTAATTAAAATGTAAACAATTATTTCAGGTGCTTTCCACGATCTGATAGACATCTTGCATATCAATTATTGAAAATTGCCAAATCATATATCGAAAAGGGTGAAAGAAAAGAGGTAAGTCTAATTTGTTGTTGCCAAACTTATTTCAATTTACTTTACTAACCATCTAAAAAAAGAAGCTCTTCTTATCATATCATTTATTTTATTCACCTGATTGCATGTTCTCTCAAAAAGCTCTTTAATTATTTGCAAATAATTAGGCATTCAGTTAGAAGCCTTTCATAACAAATTATCATCTTATAATATTAATATCTTATCACAATATCTTATCATATCATAATATCATAATCATCTTATTAATCTATTTATTTGTTTTGTTGATTAATTCTATTTAATCATTTATTTGTTTTCAACACATTTCTTTTTTGTTTCATTATTTGGAATATAAATTTGCATTTCAGGCTGTATCATATGCATATGAAGCGATGTGTATATTTGAAGTATGCTTTGGTCTCAATCATCCTTATTATCTTCAAACTCTTGCTCTTTGGACATTTCTGGATCAGGAAATTTCAAAAACGGATGATGAACTGATTGCATTAATGAATTTCCAGTCTAATAAACCAGTTGATTTATCTGAAATTTTGTTAAACAAACATTAAATTTAACTAATTCTTACGGTAATTGTTTTCCGATTTTTCTTACCTATGTATCATATCATATCATATCATGTTATCATATTATCATGATGATTTCCTTTTGCTATACATGCATTTAAATAAAAATAGGAATTGAAATACTTAATTTCTTTTAATACAAAAAAAATTATGTAAGAAATGAAAATATTATAATACAATAAAAGATATCAAATTTAGTTTTCTTTAAATATGAGAAAAATATTTTAATTAATTAAACAATTAATGCAAATAATGTTATTTGTTCAAATTTAATTTAATCCTTAATGTAAGTTGCAATCATTGATTAATATTAATTCGATATAAAGTGACCAATAGCTGTCTGTCCACTACAATTAATGCATCATCATCTGGAACAAGAGCGAATGCTTGATGTATCAAAGATTGTTTCATCAATATTTTCAAATCATCAAGTTGAATTGCATATAGTTGTTCATTATTTCCACATATGATTAAATTAGCATTTTTGATAAAAATATTGCGAACTGGAATATCCAAAATATTAGTCGAAGTATCATTTCCGGATATTATTAATCCCTGAAATTGATTTCTTATTTATTTATAACTGAAACTACTGAAATGACCATTTCATTGATTATCTTTGCACTAAAGTTCTTATTAAATTATATATTCTATTAATTGTAATTTGAGCGATAATTAGAATCATTTAAATTACCACTGCTATTTCATTAGTAAACAATAATTAATAATAATTAGTACTATTTACAAGTTTTCTTATCTTAATTATGGCTAATTAAAGAAATATGGATGGTAAAGATAGCATAATTTTTAAATCAATTTATTCTTATTTCATAAATACTCCTACGATAATTTGTAATGTTAAAATGAATTTAAAATAAACAAAATAAATTTTATTTGAACTTAAGGTTTTTAAAAAGAATTTTAAATCCTGAAAAAGATTTATCCTTCCGGAAAATTTTTATTTAAATAATGTTAGAGTTCATGGTAAAAAAGCATTTTAAAATTTTTGGAAAAATTTATCTTTCCGGAAGATGTTATAATAATGGTATAGTTTGAGATATGTGCCACAGCTTCAATACAATCAATCTCGTAATGAAACAAAGAGATTGCTAAATCCGGAAGTGTTGCTGTCCAAATAGCTCCCATTTCACTACCAATAAATAGCCGATCTTTAGCAACACATAATGATGTTAAGCCTGAAATGATTGATTAATTAGTTGTCTTATAATGAGTTGTAAATTATTTTATCAACTTGAAATTACAATTCCTTTTCAATGCAAAATTTACTGTTCTTTGTTTCTTTTTTAAAATTCAAAAATTAACTTAAAATAATCGGTGTTTTTAGTGGTCGAAATTTTGTCGTAATTTTAGCAGAAATAGTTTATTCATTTTCATTAATTTATTTTTTACCTGAAAGGTAAAAAAAGTGTTTACAAAAGAATTTTTGATTTTTCTTTTCATTTCTTCATAAAACTATTTACCGATATATTTAGCTGTTGCATTAGATTTCCGGATATTACGAGGAAGATTTAAGACAGTTATTAATTTGGAATGCTTCTCTTCCAATATTGTCGATTTCAAATTATGAATGATAATTCGACCATCTAATGATACTGAGACAAGCTGTTGTAATGGATAAAGCCATTCCAATGATGTTACTGATAGAGTATGAACCTGAAATTTCATCTAATTTTCAAAATTTACATATCACTCTTTTGGTTTTCAAATAGGGATTCAAAGTTTAATTTGAAATAATTATTTAATGATTACCTCATATTAATAATACTTGTAATTAATATATTACACAATAATACTTAACAATTGTAGTAATTAATACTTGTAATTAATATATTACAAATAATACTTAACATTTGTAGTAGTATTAAGTTGTATATTGTAAAATTACGATAATATTTATTAAAATGATTTTAGTTTGAAATGATTATTTAATGTTTATTTCATATTAATACTTGTAATTAATAAATTACACACTTGACATTTAATACTTGTAATTAATATATAATAATACTTAACATTTGTATTAAGTTATATTTTTTAAAATTATGATAATATTTGTAGTGATAAATGATAATAAACAATTAGATTAGTACATGAGCAAAATAATATGTATGAAAAAAACTGTTGATAATTCTAATAATTAAAATTATACGTTCATACCTCATTCGTTGATATAATTTCACCATTTAAAATAATCAAAATATGACCTGTTATTAAACCTACTGCTATCAAACCTTGCGGACCATATCTACAAAATAAAAGAAATATGAAATTCATTAAATTAAAAAATTTATTTCCTCCCATAATGATATATTATGATACTTCATGTTCTCATCAAACTTCATGTTTACAAAAAATTACTCAAAAAGAAAGAGAAAAACAAAATCGTTTCAAAATAATAAACAAAAAAATGTTTACAAAAAGAAAGAGAAAATAATAAACAAAAAAAAAATAAACAAATAATAAACAAAAAAAAATATACAAGAAAAAATAATAAACAAAAAAAAAATTTCATAAACAAAAAAATGTTTACAAAAAGAAAGAAAAAAGCAAAATCGTTTGAAAGAAATAAACATTCAAATTTGAAATGCTAAATTAAAGCAAATATTTTTATCATTTACCGAAGAACTGTTGGACAACTGGAAAGTACCAAATGATCAGTTATACGCCGTTGCCAAAATATAATGATACCGTTGTGTGAGCACCACGTATCATGATAACGATCAGCAAACAGAAATGCTACACGTCCATTTGGACCACATACAATATTATATAGTGGTAAGTGTTCTTTCTATAATTAATTTCCTTCGATAATTAAGTGAGATCAATTTAGTTTAATGTAAGATTATAAATATACATTTTATATTAAATCAAGTATTTTTATCATTTAGTAAAATTTAAAAATGAATTTTAATTTTTGATTACTAATTAGTAAGGGGAAAAATTCCTTCCACTTTTCTTCAATGGTAAAATTAAAAATGAAATATATAAATCGTATATATTTAATATGTACTAATTAGTATGTACTAATATGTACTAATTAGTGAAGAAAAAACTTTTCTCTTCAATGATAAAAAATGATAAGGAATTAAATTTAAAAATCAAAATTGAAAATGATAGAAAAAAGTTGAAAATGATAAAAATGATAAAAAATTAAAATTAAAAATCAAATTTAGAAATGATCTAAAATCACACAAAGAATATTTGTTTTCCTATACTATTAGTACAAAAATTTATTTTGCTAAATAGGAAATATGAAGTAACGTTGTATTTATCATAATGAAAGATTATACAGAATATTTACCATTTGTGCTAATTAGATTAATGAGATGATTTGTTTTTTTTTGGGCAAATTACATTTTTAATTTATAAAATTAATTAATAATTACCTGCGGTAATTGATATTGTTTCATCATTGATAATGTTACCGAATCGGTACGATGAAAAACATTCAATCGTGCAAGAATATTCAATTCGTCATTATTATTTTTTACTGTCATTAATAATAAATTCAATACATTATTACTGATATTACCTTTTAAAATGGTACTTAATGAAGTTGAAATTTGTTCGGTTTGTATACCAATACTAATACATGGCATTGCATTACTTCCTAAAGATTTTCATTTTCAATATCAATATTTAATACTACAATAGTATTGTGAGATTAGCGATAATAAGTTTTTACAATATTCTAATGATTTCTAAATTTTATTTCTTCTAATTAAAATTGATTGAAAACAATAATTTCGTTGATAAGTTTAAATCATTCATTAATGAATATCAAATTTACAAAATAAATTACACTCAAATCAATCAATATTGATAATTGAGAGGATGGATAAAAGTGTCGAGAAGAAGATATTGATGTTATGAGAATGGATGATGAGAAAGTAGGATTGATTTACCTGAAAGGATGAAAAAATTGTGAAAATAATTCAGGCTAACCTTGATGCCGATATTCTCGTGGATCAGTTAACATTCCAGAATTCACTTTTTTAGCTACCGTTTTCTTTCTGGTTGCAATAAATGTATTTGGTCCATTGCAATCATCCATTCAATTCCTTTTATTGAAATCGAAAGTTAGCAAGGACAAATCTTAAAATAGGATAAAAATTTTGGAAATATACTTTAATGATTTCATCTATTTTATAAACCATAATATAATTCATTTGGAATGATAAATCTTCGCGAATACAAATTTTAAATGAATTCAATAAATTATCAACTGATTATCAGTCTTATCAATTATCAGTCTTATCAGTTTTTCATATCAAGTGGTAATAAATTATCAGTTTTCAAAAAATTCTAACAACCATTTTTTTCTCACAAAAACAAATACCTGAATTAAGATGGAATCTAAATGATTGAGATTAACAGTATGATAGTTATAACCAGTTAGTTGCCTAGCAACAATGAAATTTATAATGATTGTGTTACACCTGAAATTTCAGATTTCAGAATCGATTGCAAATCGGATATTATCCGATTTATCTAGTAAAAAAGCATTCTCCAAAAAATTAACCACTCTTTCTTTCAGTGCTCTATAATTCAGTTCTCGACTATTCAAATTTTGGACTAAAAAATTTACCATTATGATTTATGATAGATGTTAAAATTGTATTTAAGTTCTATTTAAGTTATTGCTTTTTATAATTTTTGATTTAGTCAATAAATAGATAAATACTTCAGGCCAAATAGTGCTCACTTCGAGTCAGCAATTTGCTTTTTATGGATAATTATCTTTTTTTGATCCAAATTATTTCATAATGACCATTTTCGCATTTCATTTCACAAATGGCTTTTTATTCCAGAAAATCTTAGATATCCCGGCAGGGAGCGGCATGGGGAAGGAGGAGAGGCGAGAGAGGAGTGATGGAAGTGGAGGGAGGGAAGGAACTGGGTGATGTATCGGGATTAGTATTACAGTTTTTTCTTAATCTACGATACATAAAGAGAATTAGTGATTAAAAAAGTAAAGGGCTAATTATAGAAAAGACAAACAAAAAAATGAAGAAAATTATAAATGGTTAGATAGTAGACCGACAAAAGAGACGAAAAGTGTACTATTTGTAACAAATGTATTAATTGTATTAATTGTAACAAATGGTTGAGAGGATCGGTGAAGTATTTAAAATCAAGAGGCGAAATATTTTAAATTTAGATGGGTTTTTTTTAAATTTAAGGTTTAAATAACAAATGCCATGTTAGCATTATCAAATAATAACGGAATGTTTTACGATGCGTACGCTTTCTTATGATATAATTCTCAAAACTTTTTTTTACTGCACAATTGTGGGAATTCATGATGTTTTCGTTTAGAACTTTGAAGTTAAAAGGATGATAATAAATGAAAGGAAAAGATATCTTTGGAAGAATAAGAAATATATCGCTTTACTCTTGGCAATCCAAGGATGTTTAATGGTGATGAGAATCCGAGCTAACGGTATATATCATTCACAGTTATGCAGGTTTCACGATGTGTTCTCCGCGGAGCTTCTTATGTGTGTGATCTCATCTTTCATCTATGGAAGAGTTAAAGAGTGAGGCTTCTTTTTTTTTTGAATTTATGTATATTATTTTTGTATAACTAGGTTTTTCTTAAAATATACTTGTTAATGGGCTGTTCAAGTACAACAGTTGGAATCCTATTTGAATATTGAGCCGGAATGATGTGTTTTCCTAAAAAACTGAAGAGAAAGACAATAATATGATAAAGGAGCAAAAAGTGAAAAACTGAAGAGTAAGCATAAATGGACTAATTATATTCTTTTCTTTTACCCTCTTGCAGTATAGATGGAGTGTTTTGCTGCTTTATCTTACAGGAATAGAACTAACAGCTTGTTTAAATAGTGTATCCTATTTTATCTAATATATGTCATTCTTGTCAATTATCTACAAATTCGAATTCATAATATTCTCTTGGAATTTAATAATTGGTTGAATTCAGATTGATCCAACCGACCACTGTTGTGTTGCAAGACTTGTTCAAAACTTTGACCATACTCAGCATATTATTTTCACATATCTCTTTCTTATTTTTTTATATTTATTTGCCAGATAGCAGCATTATTTCTACCATTTGGTAAATTTTGTTTCTCTAAAGACTAGGTAATATGACATAGTTTATAGAGCTTCGAAGTATAAAAGTTACTAAATCCGTTTTTGTTAGCTGTTAGTTGTTAGTTGTTCTGTTTACAGAATAACATTGCTAAACATCTGCTTTAGTTCTGTACTTTTGAGCAGGTAATAACTTACTGAAGACTTCTGGGAATGACTACATTTCTAAGTGTTGCCAGTCTCTTTACTTATGACATGTAGTAATCGGTAATACCTTTGTTTTTCTTCAGTTTTATCTGTCTCTCAATATATGTGCATATGGGTTTCTTCCTAATGCTCTTAGTAATTGTCGAACTTCTAAGTTCACATTGGACTTTGTGGCCAAAATCTCTTGCCGTTTTTCAATCTAGAAAATTCAACACGATATTATCGCTCCTACTGGCATTATTTCTAACTGGTGCTGGTTTTGCTGTTACACGTTCAGCACCAGTGGTAAGTCATTCCGTCAGAAAATATTATTGCACATAAGCTCTTCCTGATTGACCATTCATTTTCATTAAAACGGATTGGGATTGCAAGGATGTGTAAGGAATCGATTTCTTTTGCGTCAGGAAGTATTGGAAAAAGCTAAAAGTTACCAAATTTTTGATTCCTAATAATAGCAGGAACGAACCGTGGAAATAGGCTGTTTTCAAAACTAAACATCGCAACAATGCTCCTGGAAGTGTCTTTTTTATTTTCAAACTTTTTCTCATTTCATTTAGGTGAATCGGGTAAATGTGAAAATCCGAGATCTCCCCCCATCACTTGATGGATTTACTATTGTTTTGCTAACTGATATCCATATTGGACCCACCGTTGATCAGAAACGAATCGAAGAGATTGTTGTAAAAACAAATGCGTTGCATGCAGATATGGTGGCTATTGCGGGTGATTTAGTTGATGGATTCCTATCAAATTTGGTACAGCGAACCTTACCACTGGCAAAGTTGAAATCAAAGTATGGTGTCTATTATATCACCGGTGTGTTTGTCTGCTTTCTTAATGTTTGGAAAAATATATTCTAACTTTTCGGGGGTATTTGGAATTTCTTTGCTGTAGAGAAATCTTAACATTATTTTCTTCATTCATCTTGGTTTAATCCAATATGCAATTAAGAATTTTATAATTTAATCAACATCCAATATGCAGATAAATCATTTTGTATAGCAGTGGTATCCTTGATCCTTCATTTCTAATGTATAAAAGTAGTCAGTGTAAAGTAGTGAAATTTTAAATTATAACACTTATTTTATACTCTTACAAGCTTTTAAGATGATATGCTATGAGTAGTTGTTCGCTTAATTTGTTTTGGTGAAGTTCATTATAAGAAGGCTTTCAAAAATCCAGTCTTTAACCTGTTTCATATCTCAGCTTCATGTTTGGCTTTTTATTGCAGTCAGCTAATTCTTTTTAGAATATCTTCCATGTTAATGCAATTTCTTCATTTAATAAAAAAAATATATTTGTAGGAAATCATGAATACTACTACGGTGACGTAAACGAATGGTTGCATTATTTCACGACGAAGTTTAATATCACCGTTTTGCGCAACGAAAATCGTAATCTCTGTTCCACCAGCGGTGATTGTATTTGTGTTGCTGGTGTACATGATCTCTTCACAGGTATATTCTCTCTATTGATTGTTTTGCTAAAAAGTTTTACTTTATTTTTCTAGAATTGCTCATACATCTAAGGTTTTTCCTTTACTTTTTTTACATGAATATGACTTTGCGGTAATTTCAGGTCTTCAAAAAAAAAGTTGAAAAATTACTGTCAGTCATGTATATGACTTTCATGCTATTATAATCTCTTTTTTAGAAAAACTCCGGATCCCTGGTCATCATATGGATGCAGAACGTGCATTGAATGGTTGTAGTGAGACACAACCTGTGATACTGTTGGTACATCAACCAAATGGTGCTTCTAAAATCCTACGTAATACTAAGAAACGAATTGATTTGGTTTTATCAGGTCAGTCTTATGGAAAAATTTTTTTCACTGAATTTATTAATTTGATCTGATTACATTCAAATTAAGGTTTGATTTAATAAAAATGTAGAAAAAACTTTTCAGACAAGTGATAATTGCCCTTTTCCCTGAATACTTCTATAATCTAAGAAATTTTAGCGTCGTCAATGTAGGTAGAATACACACGTATTTGAAGTAGTGTTTTTATGCCATCTATCTTTTTCAGTTGAATTTATTAAATACTGGCAAACATTGCACAATTAATTATTTCCTACAATTAAATGCAATAATTTCACAAGCTGCAGATATTTCTGACATTGGCAATTATAGAAAAAATTATATGACTCATCAAATAATGGGAGAAAAATATCAGGCGAAAAGTTAAAAAATTGCTTGTTCTGTTGACATACAAAAAAATTTTTCTAGGACACACGCATGCTGGACAGTTTTATATCGTATGGTTTCTCGCATACCTGAAGAATGACTTCTTATATGGGCATTACCAAGTAAAAAATAGGGACACACAGATTTACGTGTCGTCTGGCGTGAATTACTGGGGTCCACCTGTAAAAATGTTTAATTTATGTGAAATAACTTTACTGACATTGCGCAGGTGATGTGTAAATAATTATATGATGTGTACATAATCTCTTTTCTAATGATATATACAGATATTATATAAATATTTTTTATGTGGTATGTACTGACGTGGTAACTTTTTGTACATTTTTTTATTTACTCCTGGTTGTTGTATAGCTTAGTAATTATATACATGTTTGTAACTATATTAGGTCCTGTGTAGAAGTATTAATATTTTATCTTTGGATTTGTTATTTTGATAAAATTACAAATTTAAAATTATTTTATGATTACAATAAGATTGTAACGCTGTTTTATGTTTTCAAGTTATAACACTTCTGTTTAGTGAAATGTGTATTTGTTCTGTATAAAATTTTGATCGCATTTCAGAGATTTTTTTATGCTGCGGAACCCTTCTAATTGCTCTTCTAGCATTATTTTCTGAAATTCTGGAATTTGAGTTTGAATTAATTTCTTTAATGTGTGGGAGTTCATTTTAAGTGATATGGCGAACGAATGTCAAGCTCATGCGGCTATTTCTGATCAGATCTATAGTGTCGTTGTACATTTGTACTGGTGATATATATAAAATGTCAGGAATTTAAAAGAGTTGAACAGTTAAGGTTTCAAAAAAAAGTTCCAACATCTTCAAATGGAATAATTCATGGTAATAATTTATCATTAAGATCTGTAGGGAGCTGGAAATTGTAAATCGATCATCGTCATCAGATATAGTAACGGATTGGAGCAAAATCGGATATTACTATTTATAGGGTTTTTTTAGGGTTTGATTTTTTTATAGGGCTTAGTTTTCGTTTTAAATTTAATAGTGTTTAACTGTGTATAGTTTCTCCTTCTTTTTCACACTTTTTACATTTTGCTGTTTACTATAATGAGTGTAGTTTCTATTGAAATTTCATCCTATTATTCAACGCTTCTGACCACAATTGAAAGTCTTGAATCATTCCGTCCATATTTTACCTAATTATTGATTGTAGAGTATGAATTTACAAGTCTTTCGGTTCCCAATTATCACTTCGAGTATCATTTCGGCAGCAAGCATCGTTTTTCTGAATATTTTTGGTCCGGCAATATTTGGTGTAAGTTTGTTCTCTCTTTGAACTTCCTAATTTTAGATCTTTCAAGTTATAAAAGATTAAATACTGGTTGCATATTTTCCTTTCAAAAAAAATTGCGCTTCATTTTTGTTTAATTTTTATAAAAAAAATAACCGTGTCAAAATCAGTTAATAGTTGCAGTATTGTGGCAATGATATTTCTTTCAATGATGAATATTTCGGTTATTTCGTTTGTGTGCTTAATTGTTGAAGCTCTTCAGAATTTCTGATGTGTCTATTCCTGAAACTTTTCGGAAGAAATTATATTCAATATGCAGTTACACTTTACACTTAATCTTATATCTTATTTGCAGGTAAACGATGTCAATGATTATCGGAAAGGCAATCGTGCACGTCAATTGAGTACAGTCAAATTTGAACTTTTTACATTTCCATTCAGTGTGTTTTTGTATTTTCGACTCATCAAACTTGCGAAATATGTGCTAACATATAATAGTAATGGTGTTATGACAGATCATGCATCAAAGGTAATTTATGCATTTTGCAAACATATTCTATTGCTTATAAAGTAAGTATTATTGATCATGTTTAGTCCCATCTACTCCTAAATTATTAGTGTTGTTTGATAATAAGAGACAGTATTATCACAAAAGATCAATTTCCTTCATATGTTTGATAACAGGAAAATACTATAACTGTTGATTTGATAGTTTATACAATCTTCATAACTTTTTTTTACAGTTCACTGCAAATTTTAATGAAATTCATATAAAATCTATTCCAGCATTTGCGATTGATAGCAAGTGGTACGATATTTTGGTTATTGCTGGGGCATGCATCACTTTTCCTATATTTTTTTCCCAATCTACCACGTTTTTTTGTCATCTTGTCCTTTTTATCAGTAGGTTTATGGTATCACGTTGTTATCCCTTTAGCTGCATTTGCAGTTCTAACAACATTGATTTCTGGACTGAAGGCAAGTTTCTTGGCTTTGAAATTCTTTTTCATGAATTATTTTGGCTTTGAAATTCTTTTTCATAAATTATTTTAAGATTCAATGCTCTTTATTGTAAAAAAAAAAAAACTGCAATTTTTATAATAAAAAGTCCATTTTATACTTCTAAGTATTGTCAAAGGGGTTACTGTAATAAACGACGAATTCTTGTACGGTCTGTTGGTAAGAAGTGAGGTATGCCTATAAATTACTTTTACTAGGTTAATTATGATCTTCGTAGGTACTTAATATTATCGCAATAAACCGTATATTGACTTCTGGAAAACAATAGCAAAGTTGATTGTCAGATCATTTGGATATAGGTAATTTTGTGATAATTTAATTTATCATATTATTTTATGCAGCTTCCTACATTACGTCACTTATAGCTGCGGCTGGCAATTTATCTACAATTTATAGTCCTCTCCTACATGAACTATGCAACTGTTGAGAATTTTTCGCATCTCATCTCATCAATATTCTTTCCAGCGATTGCTCTACTATTTGTTTCAAATAATATGAAGTAAGTTTTGAAAAAGAGGAACATATTTTAGGCAACAACTATGTGTCATGGATTCATCAGTAAATGCTTATCCAAGTTTTCCGTTTTGGAAGTATTTTGTTTGAATAAAAATATACAAACTGCGTTCACATTACTGGTCGCTGTTTTTTTATGTTTCTTTTCATACATTTTCTGCGACACACTAATTATCAAAGTTAGTTTTCCTTTTAATCATTTTGTTTTCATTTCTGAGCAGTTACTTTTGGTCATTATTGCATAATATTACATTAATATGTAATCGATTTTTCCCTTTTTTTTTTCTTTGCTCTGCAACTAAAGTTTTCATTTCATTATTTTTCGATTCTACATTAGGTTTGAGGCATAATATGGTAGTAAATTTGTTTTATTTATCAAGAATATTGCAGAATATATCACTAAATGTGAAGGATTTACCCGATAGTGCAAAAGGTGTTCGATTTGCCCTTATATCGGATATTCATGCAGGTGCAACAGTATTCAAGGAACAAGTAGAAGAAGTAGTTTTTGTATTTTTTGTACTTGGATTTTTAACCTTTTTTTGGTTTTTGATTATCCACCACTTGTTTTAGTTATCCAAATTTAGTGGGATGATTTTTTAATTGAAGAAATAGAAGATGTCTTTGATTTTTCTATTGCATTTATTTTTTCTCCATTTCTTTTATTTTCATTTTTCTTACTATCCTGTGCTTTACAAATACTATTGTGTTACATAAACGATAATTTTGCTCAATAAGGACTTTGCAGATTGTGGATCAAGTAAACAATCAGATGGTTGATGCTGTATTTATTGTTGGTGATACTGTAGATGCTCCAAGAGATTCAATAGAAAGTCGTGTAAGACCGCTACGGTGAGATATTTATGTCTTAAGATATCAAAAATCAGCATAAAATTTCTTCGGTAGTTGCGATCTTGAAAAAATTTTTACTCATAACAGTCAAGTTATAACTTCGAATCCCATTTACTCAACTTATAATTGATGATATCTTTCCAGCCGTTATTTCTTTGGTGGAATTAATAGCATTGTAAGTGATTTAGTCTGGTGAAATTGTTTGATGGGCTTATTATATGAGCTCATTGAGAAGAACGATGTCCGTTCAACACGGACATTTAATGTTAAATTTATTGAGCAATTCTAGTATGGTACTCGGAAATGAAGAATGATGATAGTTGCCATCTACGGATAATTTCAAATAATTTAATCAATAATTTCATGAAGATTTGTTTCGGAAAGCTTATTTTTGTTACAATACATCAAGACTTATTTGATAAACTGTTTCATCAAGCAGCGAATACCTAAATAGGTGATTTTTAAACACGAAGGTTTCAATACTTCTTTATGTAAGCAAAAATTTTCAAGGTTTTTGAAGCCAAAAACGTTTTACGTAAGTGGAAATCATGAGTACTATTATGGTAATGCTTCAGAGTGGTTTGATTTATTTCAACAATATGGATTTGAAGTCTTGAATAATAGGTTTGTCTGTGCCGTTTTTTGACGATCAGATTCAAAAGATGTAAATAATTAAGCCAGTTGATGTTGTGTCATTTATATTGCCAAGCGATTTGTTCATGAGTTATGCAAACGTGAAACATTACATTAGTATCCAAATCTTACTCTTTCTTATTCTGCTGATTTTCTAATGATTCACATTGAAATGCAAGTTTTTAACCTGAATGACGAAAATATTAAATTCTTTTTTCACTATCTAATAACTTACATAAATTGAAGCATATTTAAATCTTACTGTTGCAGGCATGTGCTTTTTCGTGGTATTTGTGTGGCTGGTGTGAGTGATTATTCAAGCGGACGAAGCGGGTAAGTTAGCTTGGATTTTCTGACGTTTTCAATATTGTTATGCTGTTATATGTTGAACGTATATATTGGCTTCCTGGACAAGTGTGCAATATCAACCATTAAAATAATCTTTCATATTCATTCACCGGACTACTGACTAGGTAAAGAGATTTCAACTAAAATAAGTTTCGAATTCAAATGAATCCAAAATTTTTTTACAGATTGCCTGGTCATCTTTTTCAACCAGTAGAAGCACTGAAAGGTTGTCCGACGAACACTACAACCATAGTGCTTTCGCATAATCCAGCTTCGGCCGAAAAAATTGCTTTTAATAGTGCACATAAACGTGTTGATCTCATTCTATCAGGTTATTTACAGATATTTACATTTTCTAATTCAGGTTGGATCGAGAGTGTTTCGGTAAATAAGAATACACAGATGCATTCACTTCTATTAGTTCAATGCGAAATTATCACTAGATTTATCATTGAGGATGTTGGTGTTTGTGTCATTTTATTAGTAAAACCTAAAAATTTTTTCAGGACATACACATGCAGGACAATTTTATACGGTTGCACCGATTGCTTACTGGATGTTGCCCTATTATTATGGGTTGTATCAGATCTCATCAGGAACGCAGTTATTTGTTACAGCTGGTACGCTTTATCAGGGAGCGCCCATGAAAATGGTTTGGACATCCGAAATTTGGATCATTGAACTACATGTTACTTCTTAACGTTTATGCGTTAGGTTTTCAAGAGTGCTTAATAATGAAGAGATATCATCTTTGGAGGCAGATATTTTAAGATGTCTTGTTGACTGAATTTCGTAACTCTAGTTCCTCATTAAGTTAATTGAATGAAATTCATTTTTTACTGTTTGCAATATGGATATATATGAACAAATTTTCAGATTTTAAAATTTAAGAGTTAAATACAACTTAGTTTTTTGCGTTTTTGCTAACTTATTCCCTGATAAAGACTATATGCTTCTACTGCCAAATCTGTTATTGCTTATTTATTGATTTACTCACTGATTAGGTTCTCAGTTTTATTTATTATTTGCTTTATAAGCCGTTTAAAATTTATGTTTTTTAACCACGAGAGTGAATAAATGAAACAAATTAATTTACCGATTAAATCAGTCATTGGTAAAAGATTTATAAAGGACTTTTTTCGACATCCAATCTTTTAATCACTGGAATGATGTGTACGTCGAATATCAAAATTTACCAAAACTTTTTCTATTTTGTATTTTTTCATTTTTTATCAAGTCCTCTTACTGATTCTCTGTTTAATTTTTGTTAATATCTCGTGGCATTATTTATTTATCCATTAGAGTGATTCATGATAAATGTAATGAAAATGTAGTTGAATATAGTTCAGTTTTTTGTGCCATCTAGGGCTCAGTTTGCGATCAGCTAAATGTTTACAGGATCACTGTACAATTCATTTCCTTGATTTTTTTTTGTTTTTGGCGTTTTATATACTTTTTGTTTCGCATGTATTGTTATTTATTTCCCATATATCTCTGTCAGGTTACAAGTTTTCATACTTTTTCCCGAATATCAATGGTAACCTCTACTTAATAACACTCAATTTTTTACTTTATTCCATGTTCCAATTTCACAACAAATAAATAATTTGAGGAAGAAGACGGTGAATTTCAGATTGTCAGTTATACTTATACACTGCAAAAATTTTCTTTTTGAATTTCATTGCAGTGATTTTTTCATATTGCTTTAATAGTGAAAGAAAAACTGCAAATATATTGTTGAAAACATATACAGTATATATACACTAATTTGACAACGGGAAATCCGAAATATCTTTTTTAACGACTTCAGGATCAAGAGCAGGAAATATGAATTCACAGAATTTTGCATGGCAAAATGGTACGTTTTTACCTTTTTTTCAGTTCTATAAATTCTAGTATTTCGATTTCCGAAATGAATTTGCATTTTTAGATGACTCAAAGTTTGGGAAGAAGATGCTGGAGAAGATGGGATGGACACCGGGTTGTGGATTGGGCAAATATGAACAAGGAATTGTTGAAAATTTGCAACCGAAAGCAAACATTTCAACGAGAGGTTTTTTTTTTTCTATTGTAGCTTTCACTTATTGGATATTTTTCAATATACATCAATATTTATATTTAAAATTTTGATTTAATTACAGAGTTCTGATTCCAGGTCTGGGGTGTACTGAAAGAAGCGATGAAGTTTTGATTGCCCATCATGACAGTTTTGCAGCCATTTTAGCCGATTTAAATAAAAAGAAAGAGAAATCAAAAATTAAACAGATCGAAAAAAGTTTGAACAAAGTGCAATCAAAAATAATTTTGAATGAGTATGTTTTAATCATCTCGTCATAGTGCTTTTCTTAAAATTCTTTGTAATGTGGAAAAATTAGATTTTAGTAGGTGATCGAATAAACTCTCCAAAATGCTGAAACTCCTAAAGAAGATGCAGTTTTCATGTTCAATAAATGAACATCTGAAATGTTCACAAAAGGCTTGAATAATAGAATTTTCTAGGAAAATGAAACTTAAACAATGATTAAATAAATTTGTATCGTGTCAGCTGATCAAATTTTAGCCCAAAATTAGCAATTAACATCTTTGTATTTTAGGCACAGAAAAGACAAATGTTTCCCAGGCATGTCAGAAAAAGATAAGTGTGCTATTTTTGGCAAGAGATCAGAGAAGAGAACTGTTGATAAAAACACTGAAGAGAATATGCAGAAAGATGAAGTTAGTTGATTTTACTCTAATTTTGTATCAGGAAATTTCGTTTTCAAGCAATTTTTCATTTTAAATAAGCGCTAGCTGCTTTTTTGAAAAGTGGCAATTGTTTGACGATATGACCACTTTTGAGTCTGTAATAAGGACTTAACATTCTGTAATGGATATTTTATTATCAGAACGCGAATTTTAGGTTAAACCGGAATCATCATCTGGGAACATAACGGTCAACAAACTTTCGATAAATGATTATTTTTCTAAAAAAATGCAAAAATTGAGCAAGAGGCAAAAAGTTTGATATGTTTAATAGGTTTCTAAATAAAATTTCACTATTCGTTGTTCAAACCCGGTTTTGTTTCATTCTTAATACTTTTTAAAATTAACTTCATTTAAAGCGTTTGACCCTTTAACACGTTTCGACTTTGGAATTTCAATTTAAATAATGTGGTAAAGTTCCTAAATACTCAGTCAATGAAGTTAAACTCTGTGGTATAAGATGACATAGTTTGAAATGCTAAATTATTTTTTTTTCTGCGTCCTTTGATATATTTTCCAGATCATTCGAGGGATTTTTTCTGTACTTATGGTGATAAGTATGACATTTAGTGAAAAAAAAAAGAGTGAAAGAAGTTTGTTCGTTATAGGTCCAGGGTATATACTATGTGAAGGTACGTAGCTAATCCATTCTAAATTCGGAAAATGCAAGGGAATTACCGTAAGGAATATATTGATATGCGATAAATTCCTTCATTACAACAAATATCTCTATAAAAGCATCATTTATCCCAGTAAAAGAAATGATGATCAAAAGATTTAGAAAACACATCATATAATACATCACTGTACATCAGGGAATTTATAACTTCAAAAGGAATTTTATAAAACTTCTGTTTGGTATGTATCAACAACTCTTTGGTTGACATATATAGATCTTCATTCCATTTCACTTTCATTTAACTTTAACATACATTTTATCATTATTCAAGTTCATAGTTTTGTGAATTTCGTTATAAATGATGCTTTTTTGGACTATTAGAATAGGATTCGTATGTTTCTTCATAATGCCATAGTTATTTACCAAAAATGAATGAGTATCTAATTAGCATTATGAAATAAGCGTATGATGCTAATGATTATTTTAATTCACCCATTTAATTAGTAGGTCATTGTTAGCGATCTAGTTATTAGCATTTCAAAATTGAATTTTATATTTTGATAGTAAGAAAAAAAATCCATTAGTTGCATTTTTGTGGACAAAAGTTGTAGATAATTTCTGACCAAATTTACTACAGAGGTATAAAAAACCCCCCATATGATGATTGTATTTACAAGTGAAAAACATAATATTAGTTGACAGTCTTTTTGTTCTCATTTGAAAAACTACTCTTCGCCTTGACATCCGTTGATGATAATTAATCATTACAGAAGATGTAATTTCAAAGTCATTGCTGTTAGTAGTGAAATAAGACGAAGAATTGCTTCACTACTGTAGCACAGTGGTTTAATATTTCAAATGGAAAATGCTGAACAGGTATGGAAAGCATATTATGAGATTTTTTTTCAAAAAATGATTTACTTTCAAATTTTTTGAAATTTTTGAATATACATGAAAATTTGAAATAATTCTTTGTCCTGATCAATTCGTATATTCACCATTCAGTCTTAAAGATATCAATAGCACTGAAACAATTATCAAAAAGCAAATCTATAAATGACAGCGCTTGAAAAAAAAACTGTATTATTAAGCATTATTTGAGATTTTTAATCAATAGCGAAGTAAACAATAGATTTGAGCATGAATTATTATTTAATTAACTAATCAATCAATTAATCAATATATTCATCATGAATACAAACATGTAATAGTAAAATATAACAAACTGATTCAGTATGCAGTATAATTTGAAATTTTTTCTTTACAATGGATGAAAGATAAGGGTGATCGAAAAAGATGACAAAAATTTTTTGTGATTATTTGTGATGTAAAACAATTTATGCATAGTACCATGAATATATGAAAAACTATAAGAAACCGTAATGTTTGGTTGAACGTTGTTGAAATTTTGCTAGACGTTGTAAATCATTAGCTAGACGATCTACTTCACGTGGATCAACGCGATGACCGTGATCGGATCGTGTAACACTTCGAATCGATCGTGAGGAACGTGTCTGAAAACAAAAGCAAGTGTTGATTATATCATTATTTATCTTCAACATACTTTTATTGGTATTTCTCAGTGATTATCTCGAGTTTTTACTATTGGTACTAAACTATATTTCTATATTTTACATTTCATGACTAAAGAAATATTGCGATTTGCTTTTTTTTTTCGTCTTCATTCAATATTATACATTTACAACAATGTAATAATCTTGTATTAAATTACTTCAGTTTATCTTTTATACATTTATCCGCTTTAAGAGGAAGTGATATGTAAGCCTAACTAAAATTCAAATTTTTCAGGCAAGAGGGAATTTAATGGATATGGAAAAATTGCAAATTAAGTCCGCAGTAATTCGTAACTGTCATTGATTTCCCTTTGAAAGAAATTGATATCTGTCTTTGTAAGATTAAATTACACAGCAATTCTCTCAAAGAATGGACTTTCTAAAAGTTGAAAGATAAAATTAAGTTGGACAATAGAAGGATATTACCTAAATAGAGTAAGAGTTGCAAGGCATATTTAAAAATGCAATTATTAGGTCCTATCACAAATGAATATCATTCACTTTCTTATGCAAAAATTTTAAATCATAGATCCATTTGTTGTTTTATTTGCAACAACTACAGAATGCAAGATCAGAAATGAAATGTAAGAAATCAGTAAATATTTCATTTTCCATTTCAGCATTTGAATTTGCAACATTTTTTTTTACCCTTTGGACTGTTGTGAAATCAGAAGCAGGTCGTGTTTTGATAATTATTTTCAATTGACTTCGATTTCCCATAAACCATTCATGTTTCACGGCATCAGTTGCACTCAATCGTGTATCTGGATCCGTTTCTAACAGTGCATCTACGAAATCTTTTGCTAATTCCGAGCCCGACCAAAACTACAATTAAAAATGTCTATGTTTTTTTTTTTGTTTTAAATTGTATCTTCATATTTGCTCCAATATTTTAACGATAACTTATTATTTTACACTTTCATTTGCTAATTTAGCTAATTACAAACAGAAGGGAATATTTCCATTCAAGGTTACTAAATAATGCAAATAGATAGTTGTTGTAAAATTGAACCTGAGGATAATAAATATAATTAGCTGTGATAATTTGTGTATACAATCGAGATCGACAATCATCATCGAATGGCATTATGCCGGACATTAAAATATATGCAATAACACCAACTGCCCACATATCCACTTTATCGGTATATGCGGAACGAAGAAGAACCTTCAAATTATTAAAATTTCAAAATATTTCATTTCATTCAGTAAAAATGAATTTTTCAAAAAAAAAATTTTTTCCGTAATTAAAATATCAAAAATGTAGAAAATTAGCTGCTACCTCTGGAGCAATATATTCCGGTGTACCACATGTTTCGGTCATTTTTTCCTCAGATGTTTGCGCCTGATAAGCTAAACCAAAATCAGTAATGAGAAGTCTTGCATCAGGTGTCGTATCACTGTACAATAAATTTTCCGGTTTCAAATCTCGATGTGTCACCCGAATACTATGTAAATAAGCTAAGCCATTTAAGAGCATTCGAAGAGCTTGTCGAGCTTCTGCTTCCGAATATCTTCCCTTTGCTACCACTCGATTATACATTTCACCACCACTTGCCATTTCCATTACGATAAATAATCGTGATGAAGATTTAAACACCTACAAATTCATTTACTACAATTATTATTATTACTATTCAAAAATTAATTTTAATAATATGAAATTTGGCAAATATAAATATCTCAAGAATATATATATCATTTCAAAATTAAACCGATCATTTATTCCTATAAGATTTCATTCCTTTGAAAAAAGAATATTAATAATTTTGCAATACTTCTTCAAGTTTAATCACATATGGATGCTGTACACGACTTAGTATCGATAATTCATTATTTACAGTACCACAATTAGATGAAACCAATTTTACGGCATAATATTTATGTGTAAGTCGATGTTGTACCCGAAGAACCTATAATGATATTCATTTTTGATAAAATGATAAAGATGGTAAAATGATACTAGTAAAATCTATAAATGATAAAAAACTTACTTTACTACAAATTACACTAATTTTTTTCACTTCATTTGATAGCTAAATATTTGTTACAACATTATATTTCCGTTGTATTGTTTACTGGCATCATTGACGTATAATATACGAGACATACGTCAAATGAGAGAAAAATTCTTGCAGTAAACGAAATGAAATAAACTTTAAAAAATTTCATTTATTTATTATTAAGCAAAAAATTTCACCTGTGAAAATGAACCTTTTCCGATAACAGCTAAAACTTCATATTTGCAAACAAGACGTGAATCAAGTCGTAACGCTGGGCGATTTTTAAATGAGCATTTTGCTTCAATTGTTGTAACACTATGATTTTGTGATTGACTTTCACTCTATAAATTGTTGCAATTAATTAAATTGAAATTCATAATCAGTGGTTGTAATTTATTTTATTAAATTTAAGAAACTTTCAATTGTTTTAGGAAATTTAAAAATGCAGAAATTTCAGCTAATTTAATTAATTTTATTATTAAAAAATTGTATAATATATTATATCAAGTTGTAAAGTTAAATTTCGCAAATAATCAGCATTGTTTTAGACAGTGTTGAAAATGTTTCGTTTCCTTTTGATCTATCCTTTTTGTTTTAAATTTTGATGAATTAAAATCTCAACGTTAGCAACAGTAGTAATTTCAAATTGAATTTGTAGCGATCATAGAAAGAATAGATTTTAAAGCAAAACAACAAATGATGGAAAAATGATGAAGAGAACTTTATTTACATATTTTCCAGCAGAAGCAGTAAGAAATTTAATTTTATAAATTAAAAGATACCTATTAAATAAGCAACACAAAAGTAGTGTTCCTAATATTTTATTGAGATATTAAAATTATTCGATGATAATTTTGTTGCTACAAAAATGGAATTACAAGAAAAATAGGAATGCAATTGAATGTGAAAGGTTATCAATTGTTCATTTAATTAAATGAAAGGTTATCAATTGTTCATTTAATTAAGTGAAAGGTTATCAATTGTTTATTTAATTAAGTTTGAAGGGTTATCAATTATCCATTTACAGTTGACTAAAAAGATTATGCAATTTTAATTAGCATTACAAAACGGACAACATCATTATCATGAATGATAAAATGATATCGCATTTGTATATCATCTTCTGATAATAAAGAAAAATTAGAATGATAATATTTAATAAGTGATTAAATAAACTATAGCGATATAAAAATTTAAATTCTTCACAAAGATTTGAAATTTGTCAAATTTGTTTTTTATTTTATTCTTCAGAATCAGTTATAAAAATTTGTTTAATTTTAACTGTCACCAAATTTAAAAGGGATTGATAATTCTTGCACAATCATTATTTCTTTTAAGTTATTTGAAAATTAGCATGCTATTGTTTTAGATGTTTTAAAGTAAACTTTTTGGAGTAAAATAAAATTCATCGATTCATTCCATTTTTCGGAACATAAAAGTTAATAAAAAAAGGCCAATAGAATGTTCTATGACTTATTAAACTTTGTTTTAAAAATAGCACTTTGTACTTTTCGTTTAAAGCTGTCAAGAACTATGCTAAATTTATGGCATTCATATTAGTTCAAGGATGGCAATATCAGTGCCAACAAAATTCCTTCTGCAAAATAAACTAAAAATAAGTAAAGTGTGGAAAGAATGAAACCGAAAGATTTTATGATGTATTTTTATGCAGAATTAACTTTTCAAATTTTCAACACTTTCAATTATTTTATGACTGATTAATTATTCACTTAATTAATCGATTATTAGAGAAATGTAAGTTTTAGTCGGACAAAAACTTAGCTAATAATGATTGATTTATTCTTTAAATGTAAAAATTTTAGTAATAGTTTGATTAGTCATTGGAAAACAATGTTCGAATTATCTAAAATGCACTTAACAAAAATTTATTACTCCTTTATTACTCCTTCGTATTCGATCACAACTAAAAAGATAATATCATTTAAAGTTCTATCGAATCTTTTCATCAATATTGATGAGATGACCTCTATAGAAATGACCTAGCTGTTGAATAAATATTGACAGATTTATCATCCATTTAATTCATCCCTTTATCATTAGTAATTGACGATATTAGTGCAAGATAGCAATTGGCTAAACTTATTTTGATGTTTAAAATTTTCCGATTTATTTATCTTATTTGGATGAGAAAATCATTTTTGTATAATTCTCCGAATTATACACTTCCTGAATAATTTGAATAATTACTGAAACAAAGAAGAAATTTAAAAACAAAAGAAATGAAAAATGTCTAATTGATATATCATCCATTATAAAAGATTAGGTGACGTAGATTAAATTTCGTTAATTTATTCAATTTTATATATTTATATTTGATAGGAAATTTTGTTGCACAAATAATAATTTAACATTTTGCTAAATTAATTTTATTTTTATTATAATAAAATATTTGTTTACTGTTGTTATTATAATACCTGAGAAGAGTAAACATAAAATACTGACAAATTTTCATTTTACAAAAAGAAATGAAATTGACTATTCTTTGAACTCTTCCGCTATTTTATGCAAAAACTATTCTCGTGATCGCTATAGGAATTTTTATGCAAAAACCATTCTCTTGATCGCTATATTTTGATAGTTATAAGGGATAGTTATTTTATTAAATAACTATACCATATAACTATCAAAATATTTATTTAATATTTAATAAAATAACTATCCCTTATAACTATCAAAATATTTTCAATATAATTTATAAAAATGAATTGCTATAATAATAATTATATTGCAACAACTAATTTGATCCAAATTATTAGTATGATCTGAAAATTCTGCAGTATGATCTGAAAATTCTGCATCACTATAATAATAAATGATTATATATTGTCAATCAACTATATTCTGATATTATGTATCGCTATAAAAATAATGATTGTTATGTATTATAATATATCATTATAATAATAAATGATTATATATTGCCAATCAACTATATTCCGATATTATATATCGCTATAAAAATAATGATTATTATTATAATATATCACTATAATAATAAATGATTATATATTGCGAATCAACTATATTCTGATATTATGTATCGCTATAAAAATAATAGTTATGTATTCTGATTAATTGTATTTCAATATATATGTGTGTGTGTCACTATGACAATGATAATTATATATTGTGACTAACTGTATTCCGATATATACATGTGTAATCTCGTCACAATAATGATGATTATATATATCATGATAAATTATATTGTTGATATAAAAATAACGATTAAAAAAAAAGCGATATAACATTGATGGAAAAATAGTGCAATAAATTATAAAGCATATAATTTATTAGATTTAATGCACCTATTAAATAATATTAGTTGAAATGTAAGCAATAAATTACAACTTATGTCAGAAATAATTCAATCGTTAAATTATATTACAATCATATATATGTGTGTGTATGTGTGTGTGTGTGTGTGTGTGTGTGTGTGTATGTGCGGAAACGATCGCTCACAGATCATCTTTCTTACCACACTTATCACAGCATTTTTACAAACATTTTAAACAGCTAAATTATTACAATTATTCTAATAGGGGAATATTGAAAATGAAGATAGGCGCACAATCGACCTCAAATAACCTTTGTTTGCCTTCATTTTTACAATCCTACCCTTCTAAACTAAAACAATTGTTTCAAATTTCCTTTTGTCTTTTGCTTTTCTTTTCAAAAATTCAAAAACCACAGAAATAATGATCAAAAGGATGTTTGAAAATTTTGAAACTATCTCTCTAAAGCTAATATAAATGTTATGAATAATGAAATTAATCAACATTGATAATCAATATCAGTTAATTAAGTTAATCAACATAAATGATCAATATCAGTAAATGAAATTAATCAAAATTTTTAAAGCTATCTCTCTAAAGGTAATATAAATGTTATGAGTAATGAAATTAATCAATATCAATAATCACTATCAATAAATGAAATTAATCTATATCAATAATCAATATCAGTAAATGGGATTAATCAATATCAATATTCACTATCAATAAATGAAATTAATCTATATCAATAATCAATATCAGTAAATGGGATTAATCAATATCAATATTCACTATCAATAAATGAAATTAATCTATATCAATAATCAATATCAGTAAATGAGATTAATCAATATCAATAATCACTATCAATAAATGAAATTAATCTATATCAATAATCAATATCAGTAAATGATAATTTCATTTATCACTATCAAAATATCAATAAGGAAGAATTAAAACATTCAAAATTTATCTTTCGAAATATCAAAACAAAAATTTTTAATAGGGAATAAAATTAATTTTAATTTAATGTTTCCATTTTTTCTTTTGTATTTTCAAAAAATAAATAATTAAAAGAAATTTAGGAAAACTAGAATTAAATTGGGTATTTTAAAATAATGTTACATATTGATAATGATCAATTTAAACCTAAATTTTGGTGAAGAAAATTTTCGAAATTTTAAATAAAACATGAAAACTAGTTATCATCCTGCAAAAAAAAAAAAAAAAGAAATCCGGATAATCCGGATCAATAAAATTTCATTATTCGATGAACAAAGTGAGAAAAGACGATTAAACTGATTACATTCTATTTTTAGACCCTATAAGTAACCCATATTTAGTTAGAATTGCCATATTAAATTTATTGCATATTTGATATGCACACACATATTTTGTATACATTATTTTTTTATAGAGGGCAATTTCAAATTTTATTTTAAATTTTCAAATATGCATTGAATTTTCTTTTTCGTTTTATTTACAGATATTATGCGATCGTTTTCGTTCCATCACATTCATTTATTAATGCTCATTAACAAACGCTACCGCTGCTCGATTATTTATAAACAACAATTTGAAACTAAGATTTAAAACTCTTAATTTTTTTATTTGTAAAATTCCGAAAAGATTTTGATGTAATTTTTCCCATTAAAATTAATTGGCATTAATTGATCAAGGTAATTTGAATGAGTTGGTAATTTAGGAATATGCATAAAGATACACACACACAGAGACGTACATATTTCATAGGATACGTCATAGAATTTACCTTGATTATGTTAAAACAAGTAATTACGTTAAAGAATTTTATCTGGATGAACTGCTCATTTAGTAATACGCATAAAGATACATACACAACACACAGACATATATATTTCATAGGGTAACGTCATAGAATTTACCTTGATTACGTCAAAAAAATTATTAGTAATTATGTTAAAAAATTTCACACACACATACAGACATATATATATCTCATAGGGTACGTCATAGAATTTACCTTGATTACGTCAAAATGATTATTAGTAATTACGTTAAAGAATTTTACCTGAATGAGTTGCTAATTTAGGAATATGCACAAAGGTATACATACACACATGCAAACGTACATATTACATAGGGTACGCCATAGAATTTATCATGATAACGTCAAAATAATTATTAGTAATTACGTTAAAGAATTTTATCGTCATTTGCCACCACATCTTTTTTTAACTATATTAAATATTTAAAAAAAAAAATAATTTTAAATTTTTTGAAAAAAATCTTTCAGAATTTTATTCCGTCACTTATAAAAGCTAAAATTTTTGCTCTAATAATTTTATCGAATTCAATTGCAATAATTATTTGAAATTACTTTTTCATATTATTAATAATAAAAACTGTTTGAGAAATATTTGTAAACAAAATTTCAACACATATTGAAATTTATGAATTGTAAGAGATTGTGAAAATAATCTTTGCACATATATTAGTAAACAATTTTAATAATAAGTTATTCAAATAGTCTATTCAAATTTTTGAAAAATAAACATTATTTATCGTCTTATTTTAACATTAGATTCTTGTTTCGTCATCATCGAAATTTTCGTTGAATGTTGAAAATTTTCTACATAATATAAATTTTAAGAATGCTTCTTTCCTTTTTTTTTTTTGGGTCTGTTGAAGCGTATCAATTTTTGATCCTTAAACTTCGTAATTTCAAAAATTCGTCAAAAATTGTACAATCACATTTAGGTCTATCGAAGTATATCAATTTTTGACCCTTAAACTCCGTAATTTCAAAAATTCGTCAAAAGTTGTACAATCACATCGGTTGAATAAAATCTCAGTTGAATGATTGAATTGAATTAATTGAATAATTGAAAATAATTGAATTGAAGAAGTGAATAATTGAATAAATAATTGAATTGAATAATAATTATTAATTACAGTCATTAATTATTTCTTAGCAATGAAAATTGAATGTAAGCTTTATTTTCTATTTTTTTCATCATTTATTTTTCTGATAAGAGATTATGTGAGAAAATTTTTACTACGATTAAAAAAAACTGCTAGCTTTTGTCTTTTTACAGCTGGCAGGAAAAATTTTACAAAGTATTAATGATTGATGAAAATTAAAATTGAAATTTACAGTAAAAAAAAAAATTGAAATTAAATAATTTTAATCGTAGAAAATCGTAGAAATCGTAAATCGTAGAAAATTGAAATTTATTCTTTCATTTAAAATTTGAAAATATTTTAAATAATAATATCAAATATTGAAATGTTTAAGAATTCCTAAGTTCGTAAGGAATTTTTCCAAACTCTAAAATATTTCAATATTTGATATTATTATTTAAAATATTTTCCTATTTCAAAGTTTTAGTCTTTTGTAGGTTTTCTTTGCTTTTTGCTCTAATTCTTTTTCAACATCAATTAAATTAGCTTTATTGCGATCATTTTCGACGATCAACAATTATATGTTTGTTTCATTTGAAATTATTTGTACTAATTGAAAAGCTTTATGCGATCATTTCGACGTTCATCAATTATATGATTTGAAATTATTTGTACTGATAGAACAAAAGAAGTTTTTAATTTTATGTAAATTTAAAAAATTGATAAAACTGTTTCTAAAAAAAAAATCAATTTTAAAAAGTGCTGCAAATAATTTGTTTCCTTGGATGGATAGAGAAGAAGAAATGAAGGCTGTAAAGTTGTATGCCATTTTAAATTGACAATCGATGTAAATTGCTATCATTGGGATTTTGAATAAATTCGAAGGAATGAATTCTTTTTTTTTTACTTTTTATTTTTCCCACATTTTTCTTCATTTTTTCCTGATTGATATTGGATTAATTGATGCATTTTGAAAGAAAAACCTTAAATTGACCTTTGAAATAGATGAGGAAGGGACTTAAATTGACCTTTGAAATTATGTTTTCCTCATTTTTCTTCATTTTTTCTTGATTGATATTGGATTGATTGATGCATTTTGAAAAAAGCCTTAAATTGACCTTTAAAATAGATGAAAAAAGCGTTAAATTGACCTTTGAAATAAATGAAAAACAGCCTTAAATTGATCTTTGAAATCATGTTTTCCTCATTTTTCTTCATTTTTTCCTAATCGATATTGGATTTATTGATGCATTATGAAAAAAAAAGCCTTAGATTGACCTTTGAAACAAATGAAAAAAGCCCGAAATTGATCTTTAAAATAGAATTTATAAATTTTTAATTTTTTTTATCTTTTTCAAAAATTTTCAAATTAGTAAATTTTTCAATATTTTTTTTGGCGAAAGATTTATTTAACAAATTGTATATAATTTATATTCTAAAAGTAATATTAAAATTTAAATGAATAAATGCCTCAATATATTTGTCCATTATATTCAAATCCATTTTAAACAAGATTATCGTTGAATTTGCAATGAAAATGAGAATGAAGAAAATATGATTGAAAATATATTTGAATTTTAAAATCTTCGACTATTTCAATGGTCATTTACACTTGTCATATATTCGCATTTTATCGATGAATAAATCTTGAAATATATTGAAATTTTACTTAACCTAAATACCAATTGATGAGAAATTTCTCTCTATGAATGGTTGATTATTACGAAATTAAAAGCATATCATAAGTTTACAGTTATTAACAAAAATATACTAATGTATTATCATTTGATATGAACAAAAAATTAAATATACTATAAAATAATTTCATATCACTCTGACAGATTTTAAATTAAAATTGAGGTGAAATTAATTTTTTGGTTATAAATTGAATTTTTAAAAAATTTTATGAAAGTGAAGAAAGAGACCGTTTTTAAAAAAAATAAAGATCACTGATCAATCGATAATCGTTACGTTTGCATAATCGTTACGTTTACGTATGTTTACATAATCCGATAATTGTTACAGGATGTTTGGATATGGATAAAATAAATGAGAGATAATTGAGCGTTAATAATATCAACGTAAGCAATGCAAATCATTTTTGAATATTAATCTAATTATTGCTTGATATAGGTGGAAGAAATTCTGGCATAACTAATCGAATGTTGAGAAACTTGAAATTGAAGATGTCACAGATACAGGTTTTTAAATCAATTTTCCAAATCAATTCAAATCAATATCACAACTATTTTCCTATAGCAGAAAATTTTGCAAGGAGCTGAAATTTCAATCAAATCAACTTTTAATCTAATCGCAGAAATAACTATAAAGTACTTTGAAGTACTTTAATAACTATGAAGTACTTTAACTATTTTCTTATAGCAGAAAATTTTGCAAGCAGCTGAAATTTCAATCAAATCAACTTTTAATCTAATCCCAGAAAATAACTATGAAGTACTTAAGAAAAAGAAACTATCGAGATAAAATTGTCTAATGTTGAAATTTCTAAAAAATAGTATCATCTGGCAGGAAAATAAAATACATGATAGAATGCATTGATAAAATCATTATTTATCAAACTAAAAAGTTAAAGAAACAATAAACAATAAATGTAAACAATTATTTGATCTTTTTTTTCTTTAAATAAAATTTAAATAATTATTTTTGGACTGTTTCAGGTTAGTATAAACAAATAAAATTTCAAAATTAATTAAAATAAAGATTTTCATTTTAATTAATTTTGAAATTTTATTCATACTAATCTGAAATGATTTTTTTTGTTTAAACTTTTTAAAATTATTTTCAACAAAAAATACAACAAAATATTTTTGTCGTATTTTTGTTGAAAATAACAAATATTTTTGTAGTAATATTTCAATGCTTCGTTTCATTAAATTAAAAAGCCAAATAATTGAAAGTGAAATTTGAATTTATAAAATGAAATTTAGGAAAAGAAAAATGGCATTAAATAGATTAATAATTTTAATAGCATTAATCATTTATTTTTCCCATTTTATATTTATCAAAAAGTTTTTTAGGAAAAATAATAAAATGAAATTTTTATGATTTCCACTATGAAATATAATTTGAAATGAAAAAGTCATTAAAAAGAAATAAAAATTATAAAGATAATAAATTGCTATGAGCAACTTTTATTGCCTGTTATCACAATCAATAATAATTAAGAATTGAATTAAATGAATAATAATTAAGAAATTAGTTAGTTGTGTTTTAAACAAAAAGCCCAATAATAACAGGAACAATAATCTCAATTATTATCATATCAAATAAAAGATCATTATTGAAAATGATAAATAATACCGTAAAATAATCTCAGTTCTTATCATATCAAATATAAAATTAATATTGAAAATGATAAATAATACTACAATAATCTCAGTTCTTATCAAATAAAGGATCATTATTGAAAATGATAAGTGATACTATACAGTAATCTCAGTTCTTATCATATCAAACATGAAATTATTATTGAAAATGATAAATAATACTACAGTAATTTCAGTCTTTATCCTTATCATATCAAATAAAAAATCGTTATTGAAAATGATAAATAATACTTTAACAAAAACGAAAAAATACGCAATAAATTTCCATCAAATTTTTGCTTATAGAAAAATGACATAAATTTAAGAAATGAAATAAACTTTTTTTTCATATTATTATAGAAATGCATATGTGAAGAGATCGATTGATCGATCGATCGATCAATCAAAATAATTCAAATAAAATTTTTTTTTAAAAAACTTTTATTATTCAAAATGGTAAATAATATTTAACGAAAAAGAAAAAGTACGCAATAAATCCCTATCAAAAGTTAAATAGCCAAAGTAAAAAATAGCTGGTACGAAGGTTTTTAAAGTAGAAAATAGCTGGTACGAAGCTTTATAAAGTAAAAAATAGCTGGTACGAAGTTTTTTTTTAAAGTAAGAAAAAAATTTTCAAATTATCAATAAGATTTCTCTTCTCAGTACTACTTATTCAACAGAGTGAAGAAAATAAATATTGATTGAAGAAGATGATAAGATGACTGATATTTTTTCAAAAAAAAAAAACGAAAATGCAAAAAACGATAAATTAAATAAATTTGTTTCATTAATTGGGTTGATGCAAATTTTTTTTTGAAATATTTAAATGTGAAATATTATCAGTGTTGAATTTTAATGTTGACAGCTCTAAGAGAAAAAGAAAACAATTGAGAAAACTTTTTCTCGAACTTATTTCATAAAATTTCCTTTATCATAATTTTTAATTCTAAAAAAGAATAAGGACGGAAATCTTCCGCTTATTTTTTTTCATCCTCTAATCTTAATCATCCATCTAATTCAGCCTATTCCTATTAAATTTATAATTAAATTAGGGTAAAGTTTAAAAATTAGAAATATCACAACTAACACTTTTAGAAATGTTCACAAAAAATTAAATGCTAGTTTTTCTAGTCTAGTTTTAAATTATACCAATCGAATTAGTTTTAAAGAAAAATACTTAATAAAATTTAAAATTGGATAACTTTTTAAAATTAAAAAGAAAATGAAATTGCATACATTATGCCGTAACAAATATTATTATTATTGTTTAAAGAATAAGAGAAAGAAGACAAAAAAAAAAAAAAATAATTAATTAACAATTTACTTAATTTAATAAGTAGAAATTTTAATTACGTAAATAAATAGACAAAATAATAGTAAAATAAAATAATTAATCAGCAATTTATTTAATTTAATAAGTAAAAATTTTAATTACATAAATAAATAGACAAGGTAATAATAAAATAAAATAATCATTTAATTTAATAAATGGAAATTTTAATTACATAAATAAATGAATAAATTTATAAATAAATAAATAAATAAAAATTACCTCACGTTTGGCGCAAATATACCATTGAACAGCATTATGAGGCGCACTCATACTCAAACTCATTCAATTCATTCCATCCACTATTAATATATATTTATTTCTTATCGAATGAATGCATAACCAACAATTTCCATCTTATTAATAAAGAATGTTAAAGTTGTAAGAAGGACTAAAAACTTGTTTTAAAATGGATGGGAATGAAGATGATGAATGAAATGAAGTGACAAGTGACAAATATTGTAAGTCATTTCCAGTTAAAAATAAATAAATAATATGGAAATGAATGAGAATTAGAATAACGAAAAATAAACTTGATCAAATTAGTAATTTCTATCAAGTTTTCTAAGTTATTTATCCTCTAATAGATTATATTATTTTAATACTAGAAATTAAAATCAGCACTTTTTCTTTCTTCATCTTTCGCTTCACTCTTCAAGCAATATTATTTATTAAAAATGTTTTAAAATTTATATTTTAAATTGATAATGATTAAATTGATAAAATGATAAAAAAATGATAATGATTAATTGATAATGATTGATGAATTGATAATGATTAAATAATGATAAGCAATGATAAAAATGATGTTGATCAATTGATAATGATTGATAAATTGGTAATGAATAAATAATGATAACTTTAAAATTTATATTTTGAATTGATTAATGATAAAAAATGATAATGATTAATTAACAATGATTGATAAGTTGATAATGATTAAATAATGATGAACAATGATAAGAAATGATAATGATCAGTTGATAATGATTGATAAATTGATAATAATTAAATAATGATAAACAATGATAAAAATTTATCAAACAAAAATCAAATCATTCAGAAAAAATAATTTGAAATAAATAATTTGAAGTGATTTGATGTTTATTTGATACATTTTTATCACTGCTTATCATTATTTAATTTATCATATTTTCTATAATTTGAAAAAAATGGTAATAATTAATTGATAAATTGACAATGATAAAATAATGATAAGCAATGATAAAAAATGTACCAAATAAAAATCATGCATTCAAATTATTTATTTGAAGTGATTTGATTTGATACATTTTTATCACTGCTTATCATTAATTAATTTATCATATTTTCTATAATTTTCGATCGCTGTTTTTTCCTTTTTCAAATTTTATACAAATTTGAATAATATAAAAATTTTTTGAAAAAAGAGGGTGGCAACTACAATAACATTACGTACACTAACATACAACAACTTTATATTAACAACAGAAGATAAGTATTATACTCAGTTTATCGGATTATCCTTGCATTTTAATAGACTAAAAATAGGTCGCTAATTTGTGATACTAAATTCTCGGTGTAGAAATAGGTCTCTAGCTCGTGATACTAAATTCTCGGGTCATTAAGAGATTATCAAATAGTATTGTTGAAAGGAATAGAATATCACTACTATTCACAATCTATAATTTACAATTATTTTTTAGGATAGATTTTGGAAGAAAAAAATTTGAAATAATTTCAATTGGTAAATTCAAGAAATTTTTTTCCGATTAACAAAGGACAGAATCAAAGGTTAGAACGAATAAGTTTAGTTAGATTGATTAATTAGTCATTTCATAATTAATTACTCCAATGTTTGTTTAGTTAGCACAAAGAAAAATTTTTCAAGTATATTCAACTGTATTCAAGGATCAATTGTTCATTTTAATTGATTACATTATTTTATTTTATTCTTTTGTTTTTTAACATCAATCAAACTATTCCAATTTAATCCTTTTGTTTTTTAATTTTTAGCAGAATAGATATTTTGTGAAACTAATCAATCAACTTATTATTTAAATGATTACTTTTATCAATCAACTTATTATTTAAATGATTTTTTTTATCAGTCAATTTACTATTAAGATGATTATTATTATCAATCAACTTGTTTAAATGAGTATTCAACTAATTTACTATTAAGGTGAGTATTTTTATCAATAAATGTTCACTTCGTCATTTTATCCTACTTTTATTCTTCTCTCTCTTTCTCCTCCTCTCTCTATTTCCTATCTCTCTTTTCTCCCTTGTAAGGAAATGAATTTTATGAGAGTTTCTGCTATGTAAAATTACGAATGATTTTTTGAAATTAGAATTTATCATTTTCAGATTAATTTGATAAATTAAATTAAAATGTTGAAATGAGAAAAAAAGTAATTAAATAATTAATAATTAAAAATATAAAATGTTACTTTCTTCTTTTTGTTTATTTTTAAAATAAAACAAAAATAATTAATTAATAATTTCAAAGATTATTTGATAATAAACTAACATTGGTGAAGTTTGTTCGTTTGAAAAATGTCGTAAGCCAACGTGATTTCCTTAATAAATTACACAAGAAATTTTGGCGTAAAGTCGTTTTTCGTTCCAAATTATATTTTTCAAATTTTGTTGAACCATTCAAACAATTCGAACTTTGCTTATTACCCATTCGAAGAGATCGAGGTGAGGAAAAAAAGAGTATGGTACTTACTCTTACTAAAAGAGGTAGTACTTTTGTATATTTATATGGATACGTGTGTACATTTGGGTGTGTATCGGTGTATGTGTGTGTGTGTGTGTGTCTGTCTATCTGTGTCAGTGTCTGTGTGATGTATAATTTCAGGAAATAAATTGTAGAATTTTCCGCAATCCTCAAAAAAAAAAAAAGGATAGACAGAAATTTAGCAATAGAAGTTGAAAAATTCGCAGTAATAATATCAGTAAAACATAATTTTCATAGCAAGACGATATAATCCATTCAATCTGAAATATGCAATTTATTTATTTTCTTTTAAATATTTATTAAGATTAATGATAAATGATAAAATCATATAACGATTATTCATTATTACTATATTATGATAAAATCATATAACGATTATCCACTATATATACAAAAATACATAATAGTAAAATTTGCAATAAAATATTAATTGTAGTAGCAGTTAGTTAGTAATAGAAAAGTATTTGTAGTAGTAGTAAGATTAACGACCAGTGGCAATTGAACAGGTTCAAAAGGATTGTGCTGACTGATGGTCTATAAATAATAATATCGTTGATGTCAGTAGTTAGTGTTTGTGATGATGAGTGATGATTTAATGTGATATATGGGGAGGATGCTGCAAATGTTGATGATATTATTAGGATAAAGGCTTGAATTGAGGCTGGGGCTAAAGGAAGTGTCTCAACCGTATACCGTGATAGATGAGGTTTGTCGAAATGATGAGTGACGGATGAATGAATGAACGAATGGATTGGTCAGATAGGTGGTTCTTGAAATTAGACAAATAAAAGCACTTGATATACAGATATGTACATATATATATATATGTATACACCAATCGTCAATGTTCTTTTTAAGTTTTTGGTGAAGATAAGATAGTTTGAAAAACTACTCATTTCTTTTTTGAACTACTTCGCAAGCTGTCAATTCAAATAAAATGAACACAAATTGTCAAATCAAATAAAATGAACACAAATGTTGAAAATTATTTTTTGCGAATGCAAATGATACTATTTGCAACGATTATTTTTACCCAAATAATTCCAGTAATTTTAGAGAAAATTATCCAACTAATTTTCAACTCTTTTAAAGTATAGCTCTTTTCATGTATTACGAATTTTTGGATTGATTGTAAAAATTTGAACTTTGAACCAATTTTTTTTGATTAAATTATCGAATTTTGATAATATCATTTCACGTTTCATCATAAAATGATATTATCAAAATTAGATAAAATTTTAAAGGTAATTAATTTTGGATGAAATTAGTAGTATGAAGTATTTCTTTCGAATCAATGAATAAAAATTAAAATTTATGATGAGAAACAAAACTTAAGCAACACAACAGCTAACATACATTCCTTTTCTTGTTGCTATGCATCTCAATAGCATTGTTTTTTTTCCTGCTATTATTATTACTAATTATTAATTATTATTATTGTTAAATATTAGTCACTTCGAACCTATTATAATAAACATACATTTTGAAAGTTTTCAAACAATGACTTAATAGAATAATTTTATTATTATTAATTAATTATTATTATTGTTAAATATTAATTACCTCAATTCTATTATAATAAACATACATTTTGAAAGTTTTCAAACAATAAGTTAATAGAAAATACAAAATTTCGACAAGTACGAAATGATTGATTCAATCGATTGCAAATAGCATTCTGACAGAGTCTGATATATTATTGAAGAAAACAAAAAGGAAGAAAGGAGGAAAAAAAAGCAAAAACTTTCTCACTTTTACTAAATTTAAAAACACATTTGTAATCGAATGAGAGAAAATATAATGAGCAAAAAAGTATAAAGAAGTATAGAAAAATATGGAAAAGTATAGGAAAATGTAGAAAAATGTAGAAAAGTGTAGAAAAATATAGAAAAGTATAGAAAAATATAGAAAAGTATGGAAAGTATAGAAAAGTATAAGAAAGTATGGAAAAGTATAGAAAAATATAGAAAAGTATAGAAAAGTATAGAAAAATATAGAAGAGTATAGAAAAGCATAGAAAAGTATAGAAAGGTATAGAAAAGTACAAAAAAAATATAGAAAAGTAAAGAAAAGTGTTGAAAAGTATAGAAAAGTACAGAAAATATATAGAAAAGTATAGAAAAATACAGAATGTATAGAAAAGTACAGAAAAGTATAAGAAAGTGTAGAAAAGCATAGAAAAGTATAAAAAAAATATAGAAAAATAAAGGAAATTATAGAAGAGTATAAGAAAGTATAGAAAAGTATAGAAAAGTGTAGAAAAATATAGAAAAGTATAGAAAAGCATAGAAAAGTATAAAAAAATATAGAAAAATATAAAAAAGTAATAAAAAATATAAAAAAGTATAAAAAAATAATTTACTAATTAATGATTAATAATTATATTTCCAAAAAAAAAAAAAAAAAATAATCCAATTGAAGAAAATTACAAAATGGAAAAACAAAAAGATTTGTTAATTTTTGATAATACTAAATTTACATTTTGTTATTAAATGAAGAAAGAACGAAAGAAAGAACGAACAAAATCGTAAATCATTTGTGAAATATAAAATAATAAATAAATAAATAATTTTCGAAAATAATTCAGGATATTTTAAATTTACAAAAAAAAGAAATGATTGGAAAGGAAGGAAAAACGATAAGTGTATCGTTGACCTGATATGGAAATAATACATATTTCAATGATAATTTTTGACAGTAGTTCGTTCGAATTTAAAATATGTTGAATTACTACTCCTTTGGGTCCACAGAGAACAGTTGCTTTTAGAAGAAAGCTAAATGGAAGTGTATAAGTGTATAAGCAAGAATAAATGAAGCAATTGAAAATAAGCTATAATATATTAAATTCTTAATTATTTCGTGCTAGCATATCAAATGTATATGGATAAATGTGAATAAATAAACGTGTACAATATATCTATATAATGAAACTATATATATAAATTATTTTGTAGTATATATATTATAATCCTATAAAAATTCTCCGGCTACATTTACATTGTAATGTGTGATTTAAAGTAATTATTCAATTGCCTTTGCGGAAAATTTGTCCCTTCCTGATATTTATTATAAAATTTTTTACATGCAAATTTTACATTCTTAATTTTCTATAATTTATTTAATTTTTCAATAATTAATTTTTCAATAATTAGTAATTCAATAATAAGTATTTTACATTCTAACTTTTCAATAATTAAAAGCTACAATTCTTTTTTTCCTTTCTTTAATTTACTTTTTCGAAATTCATTGTTTTTGGCATTTCTTTTTCAGCATTTTAATTAAAACAATAGGAAGGTAAATTTTTATTAATAATAATTTGTTAATTTAATTGAAGTACTTTTTCAAATTTTCCTTCCTAAATTTGTAAGAGAATCAAATAGTAGAACTTCAATCGTTATTCCTTAGTTTTCATATAGTTAATAATAGTAAGTAATAAACTGAATATTAATAAGGTCTGTGACTTTTTTACTTCTTGATCGACAAATTAGTTTCATTGATCTTATACGTAGAAAATGATGAACAATTTCGCACTACTGCTTCTGTCACTTAATTCATTCATTCTATACATTAATCAACAATATCATATGATATGATTGATCAGATTTTCATCCTATGATATTTCAAATTTTCATAAGAATTAATTTAGAGAAATCGATGATTGTTGCAAAATGAAAGTTCCACATTAAATTAAATTTTTTTTACAGTAGTGAAGCCAGAGATATCAATGTAATAGCTAACCTTAGGCCAATTTTTCATCTTTTTAATTTCCTCACTTTTCATTTAATCAAAAGCAAAAAAATAATGAGACCTAAATTTTGCAAAGAAAAAAACATCCTGGAAATGAAAATAGATGATTTTAGGTTTAAATAATACTGCGACATTTCAAAAATAATAAGACCCAAAAATTTTTGCAAAGTAAAAAACATCCTGGAAATGGAAATAGATGATTTTAGATTTCTCACTTTTATTTTCATCCTAAATTGCTTCATATCTTTTAAACCTATTATTGCTATTTCGAGAAGTTAGAAAAAGAATAAAGAAGAAAATACAAATTTATTTGTTGTAGAAAATAACAGAGGAAGTAAATTGAAGCAAAACTATCTTTCACAATAACAATATCAAAAATAAATTAACCTTTGTAAATTGTTTTGCTTCTTCCTGGAACGACTGGTTTTAATTTCTTGAATATCGTTAAGAAATAAAAAGTGAAAAAGAAAAAGACAATTTTATTTGTTCTTTGATTTTCATTTATTCAATGAAATAATTTGTTAATTTTAAAATCTATGTAATCTCTCTCTCTCTATCTCTGTGTGATTTATTTTAAAGTTTATGTTTAAAGTTTCATTTATTTATATAGCAAGTAATAGGAATTGAGATGGATAATCATGAAATAATTAAGGTTAGGAAGTTAGAAAGTATAAAAATTGACAGAGAGATGAGAAATTGTGTCACAAGGGAAATATGCTGTAATAAAATGCCAAAGAATATTTTGATAGGTGATGAAACTTCCTTTTCTCTTTCTTACTTTCTTCTCTCTCTCTCTCTTTCCAAATTGCTATAAATATTATCACATGTTGTAATCGGGCTGATTCACAAACAAATATTTAAAATTAGAAACTTGAAAGTGGAGATAATGTAGCAAATCGTCATCGAAAGTTAAATTTTCATTTTAGGATTTTAAAAATTTTTCGAAAATATATGATGCAAAACGATAAAGATATTTCATTTGAATTTTAATTTGAAAAAAAATTGAAATCATAATTTTCAATATTATAGTATAATATTTGATGATTTGAAAGTGAGAGAAAATTTGTTGCTGTAAAAGTGTTTCATCATCAGCTACAGATTGAATTAATTCTCATAGGGATTAGATTATTGATGACTATATGAAAATGAAAATGGAATAATAGCATTTGGAGAAAATTAAATGACTTTGCATTAAGCATCATGCATTAACGTAATTAGTAAAATGATGTTAAAAATTTTTGAAAATTTCGAAATTGACCTATAAACATACGAAGCATATATAAATAAGCTAATAAAGGACAGAGATGTAGAGAGATTGATAGTAATGTAAACCTGATATATTAATATATAAATGCTTATTTCAATAATTTTTTAACTTTTTATTAACAGCAACAACATACAACAACAGCAACAACAACAACAACAACAACAGCAACAACAACCATATCCGATATAAATGAAATGAAAGAATAAGGTGAAGAAAACAAAGAACTTAGTAAGCGTGATTTTTCAACCTATTAATCCATTTAATTTTATTATTATTACACCTTAAATAACCTGCAAAAATTAGTTAACATAGAATGGTAAAAAATGATGGAAAAAAAATAGAAAGAATGAATCACATTCAATTTTCATCTTTCTTAAAACAATAATTCCCTAGAGCAAATTCGAATTTGTCTGCATAAGAAAATATATCATTTCATTTTATATAGTTGAAGTGAAAAGAGTTTAGTTATATCAAATATTTCCGATAAATAAATTATCAAAGTTAACATGTATTATTGACAATGACTGCATAAGGATTTAAAAATTTTTTAATCAGGATTTAAATGTGTATCTTGATGAATAATGCATTATTATCTTCAAAATGCTGGGCAATATTTTATTTTCAACTAAATGATTAAACAATAGCAATAAATTGACAACGAGAGAGAAGTAAAATATAAGATGTAAAACATGACAAATTCAAGAATTATACTTTTAGCAGTTAACATGTGCTTAAAATTTGCTATACCAATAAATAAGGTAATTAATAATGCAATAAGGTAATTAATAATAAATAATGCTACCGCTTTAAGAATAGCTATAATTCTAGAAAATATTGCAATGATAAAACGAATGTATAAGAATATTTGAAAGTATAATTAAATCTTTTTTCCTGAACAAATAAGGATGATAATATTCTAACTAAATTTTCGAAATAAAATCATGTAGGAAATTTTCGACCAATATAAAATCTATTCAATTATAAAACAATAAAAAAAAATAATAAGCTTTTATTTCAACAATTAAAATTTTTCTTACCCTTTCGTTATCCTTTAAGTTAACATTATATCTTACTTACATATATGGAATTAAAATTCATTTACTTATAGTAAAATTAGTATACGGAATTAAAATTCAGTTACTTATAGTAAAATTAGTTTATAGAATTACAATTCATTCACTTATAGTAAAATTAATATACGGAATTAAAATTCATTTACTTATAGTAAAATTAATATACGAAATTAAAATTTATTTACTTATAGTGAAATTAATATACGAAATTAAAATTTATTTACTTATAGTAAAATTAATATACGGAATTAAAATTCATTTACTTATAGTGAAATTAATATACGGAATTAAAATTCATTTACTTATAGTGAAATTAATATACGAAATTAAAATTCATATACTTATAGTGAAATTAATATACGAAATTAAAATTCATTTACTTATAGTAAAATTAATATACGGGATTAAAATTCATTTACTTATATTAAAGAGTTAAATGATACATACAAACAGAAACATATTTGTAATATTCTATTCTCTTAATATATATATATATATATATTGCATTACGTATGAAATGAAAAAATTTATTACTATCAAACAAAAAGGTATATAAAGAAGTAAAACACCTGAAATCATTAGCATCTAATAAAATTAGCCTATTTCTTGTAAATTAATAATTGGAATTGTTAATTACTAAATGATTACTTCAATTTCTTATTTTTCTTCTATTGATTTAAAAAAAAAAAAAAAAACGAAAATGACAGTTATAAATAATGATTGGTTGAGAGAGAGAGAGAGAGAGAGAGAGAGAGAGAGAGAGAGATGAATTAACAACTAACGGAAAGCAAAAATTGCTCGATTGATCACCATAACTGGAAAAATTTTTTATCGAAAAATAAAATACATTTTCTTTTTCAATAGGAATGCGAAAATTTCAATGTCATGAAAACAATTTCTTCCTTACAACCAACCAACCAACCAACCAATCATTTCTCGTTAATTGATTTGACGATCAATACCATACGATGAACAATCATTATTGCATTATTTCAACGGAAAAGAAAACAATGTTATTGATTTGAATTTGAAAAAAAAAAAAACGCTCGATTGTAATTTAATTAATATCAAATGGTTTATGATATAGTAGTTTAAGAGATTTGAAAAATAAAAATAATTCATAATAAAGTAAAGAGAATTAATTCACTAGCATAAATAGATGTTGATAGTGATGAATATGATGATGGTAAAGAGAATAGATGATGATAGTGATGATTATGATGATGATGATGATGATGATGATGATTGATGATGATGATGATTGATGATGGTGGTAATAATGATACTAACGATGATGATAATGATGAAGATATTGATATGATAATGATAGTGATGATGATGATAATGGTGAAGATAATAATTATGATGACAATGATAAAGATATTGATGATGATAATAATGATAATAATAATAATAATAAAGGCAATGATTACGATGGTAATGATGATGACGACGATGATGATGATGATAATGATGACGATGATAATGATGATGATGACGATGAAGACAATGGTAAGGATGATGATGATGATGATAATGATGATAGCAATGATGCTAATAGAAAAGAACAGTGAAAATATTTTGATTGTCAAAATTTGCTTCAATCACATTATAAAATAGTTAATTAGAATCACATAAAATCGAAAATAATGGAAAGAAGGAAAAGTTTTAATTGCTCTCATTAGCAAAAATAATTGAATAAGAAAAAAAGTCTAATTTCAGGAGGAAAAAGAATGGAAGAGGAAAAAAGACGGCTAAAACAAAGTATACGAAGTATAAGAACTAATGTTTACAAAGGTAATTTAGCTAATCGCTAATAGTAGTTACTTTGAAGTATGCGCTAGTACTTAAGAAATTTCTAATTTTAAGAGAAGACAAATTACCCGTATCATCATTTATTCATTGAGCAGAATTGTTGCATGTATAAAAAATTATGCAACGAAATTATAAATAATGAAATAAAGAGAAAATTGATATGATAATAACTATTTATCATTCGGATGATTACCTCTACTGAATGCACAAATCAATGATTAATTACAATTATCATTTGTTTTGAATATGAGAGAAAAATGTAATTTCAAAAACAAAAATAGATAAAACATATGTAATCTATATGATGGATATATTATGAAAGTATTGATTGATTGAATGATTGATTGAATTGCTAATTGAAATAAAAAAAGAAGGAAGGTGGTAAATTCATTTACTTACCTTTATATTATTTCAAACAAAGGAAGTTATATACATTTAGTTTTAATTAACATTTTATGTTTTCTCACCTTTTTGTTCCTTAACTTTCAATTTGCCATTTTCCGATTTTAAAATCTGTCACATATATTTTTTTTTTCAATTAATAAAAAGAGTTAGCAGTGGTAATTGTGGATAAATAGATGAATGGTTGATGTAATAACTTTGTGAGAAAGCTTAAGCCTTATTTTCTCAGGGAGCTTAAATCTATAAGCCTAAAGCATTCTTTACTATCTACCTAGATAATCCTATTCCATTCTATTCAATGTAATAATCAATATCTCATTAGCTATATGACATATTTATAGCCTGCTGAAATTGGATAAATATTTGATGATATTATCTCAAATTACTTTCATATTTCCAATCATAAAAATTGCTTAATAAATCTTACAACGAAAACATGACTACTGTAGTCTGCTATAACTGTTACGAATAGTATTAACTGGATGGTTTGCTACATCATTCGATCTTCCCATGTTTATTTCAGGTAAACTACCCATACTCTCTCACTTCCGGTTCCTATACAAGGTGTTAATTATCATCTCCAAATATACTCATAAATTTTATCGTGTACTTTAAACGATTTTTTTCTTTTCGTGGTATATTTTATTTGACTCAAGAATAGTTCAATTTATTTTACATTGCTTTCACTTATCAATTAAAACAATGTATTATAGTAGAGAATTTGGAGAGATGATTTGATTTATTGTTAATTGGCTAAAGAGTGCAATAAATTATCTATGTATAAATGTTTCTGGAAAGGATAATTTAAGCAGAAATATTGATACAATTACTTCCAATTTTCATTATAATGTAATGATAAGAAGCAATTAGCTTTTATACATATTAAGAAAATTTCTGTCTGTAATATTTAATGCTTTTCAGGAGGCAAAAATTGCCATTTATTTGGCATCAATGACAACAGTAAATGGCGAACATCATCAGCAACCTCAAGTTACTGATGATGAATTATTTATGCGGAAAATAATGGAGGATGATAAGTCACATTTCGTCCCAGCTGAGCAATCAACTTCGCAGGTTTTTCCCTTCATTATCAATTTTTTTTACGTCCCTATTAGTTACATCGTTTATCACTCATTGTAGTATGTGACATCACAGAGAACGAGTAAGCCTTTTATCTGTTTAGCTAGCAGAAGAGTAACTTTTAAAGTATTTGTATTGATGAGATCTGTACTGATTCTGCCTTGTATTGACATGCTATATTTGAATCTCACTACTCTTTAACACATGTTTTTCTTCTCAGGAGCAAGGAAATGATGAACTACAGTTTGGAAAAGAAGGTGGTGTGTATGATATAGATAAGGAAATTGCTTCCTTCTGGCCTCGTATTCGTTCAAGAATTGAAGCAATTGATCCAGTCAGTTCATTTTTAGAAAAATATCGTTTGATATTTTGTTTCGGAATCTTTAATTTTTTGCTTCACAATTCTTAGAGATTTGCTCCATGATGTTTAAAAAAAACTGCTGATTTAGAAGCACTGCTGAAATTTAATTATATTTTCTCGGAAATTTATAGAGAAAAGCTATGTGAATCAAAATAAGGATGAAATATGCATTTAATTTTTAAGAACTGGATATCTTCAAATTTTAATGCATTGTCAACTGCGATATTTTTGCAGAAAACATTGCGTGAAGCAAGCCGCCATCAAGAATTGCAATTACCTTTGGCAAGAATAAAGAAAATCATGAAATTGGATGATGATGTCAAACGAATGGCAAGTTTGCTTACTTCTTTCTGCTTCTGACCTTTCGTAACAGTGAACTAAAACTTCAGATTTAATCGTATTTCAATTTTTATAAATATTTTGTACAAGTTCAACAGTCATATTTTTTACTTTCAAATATTATTTGGTAGTGAACAGAAAAAAAAGCAACATAAGCTCTGTTTGTTATGATTTTCTATTTCATCAGTATTTACCACATCATTCGCATAACCATGAAATTCCAGTGACAGAATTTAAGTGGAAGGTAACATAATAATCAATGATTAATTCGTAGATTGACTCAATTTTGTCATATTTCTTCAGATGATTGGTTCAGAAACGCCCATTTTACTTGCGAAAGCATCAGAAATCTTTGTTGAGGAATTGACATTAAGTGCTTGGAAACATACAGAAGATAATAAGCGAAAAACACTGCAGAAATCAGATATTTCTCAAGCTGTAGCCAGGTAACACCTCTGTTTTATTTCTTTGGTGCAATTTTTCTTCCTTGAGTAACTTTTTCCGCTTGTTCACGTTATTGCACAGTATGGAATTCGCATATTTTAAGAGCATATAATTAAAAACCATATTATATATAATTAATAATTTAATTTTCTATTTTTCAAATTCGTTGAGATAATATTTATTTGCAGGAATGATATGTTCGATTTCTTGATTGACATCGTTCCACGAGAAGATCCAAGATGGCCATCACAGAACAACAATCATGTAGATTATTTTTTCTTTGTTCCCTGCAGTTTATTATCAATGATTTACTGATCATTTCCATATGTATCGTTTAGTTTACCACATAATTCTGAGACAATGAAGTTTCGAACTCTTCTAGTCTTGTTTTACATGTTATGATGAAGTAGAGATTTAAAAAAAAAAAAACATGATAAATACGAATTATTGCAAAGTTTCTTCCCAGTAGTTCTAAATGGGGTTGCAACTTTAATACCTCTGTCAATTTATTGACTGCGTCATTGGCAAATACAAATAATTTACGTAGTTGACGAAGGGAATTCAACAGCAATCTATAGCTCTATCTCTAATCACTCACTAATAGCAGATGGAATCTTAATTTTTAAAGAGTTCCTAAAATTTTCGAATTGAACGAGAGTTCCATTGCGGATAGGGTTTACAGACATTTGGATATCTTGAGATTTATAAGATAATTGTCGATTTTTTGGTGTACAAAGATTGAAAATAAATCATCCTTTTGTCTCATTATAATTCTTTCATGTTACAGCAAGAACAGTCTGAAGAAGTACAAGCAACAGTTACAGATGCCAGCAGTGCTAATGGGAATGTTCAATATGTTTTACAGGTATTTGAGAAGTACTTTTCTTCGCTTATTATATTAGATTTGTTCTAACTTCTTGCAGCAACAGTTCCATGTAATATTTTTATGAAAGGAAATCGTGTTTTAAAATTTATGTGAAGTTTGGGAACCTGAATTGGTCTAAATTCTTATGTAAAAATGGTTATTACACCATCACTATTTCATTGAAATAATTGGTAATTTCTGTTTAGGTTGGATCTTCAGACGGAGGATTGGCAACAGGCTCAGTTGTACAAGCTACTCAAATTGGACAGCCAATACAGCTACCCATAGGTACGAATAATCAACCTATCCAATTAATTGCATTGAATTTACCGGAAGGCAACATACAGCAGTTCCAAGTCCAACTTCCTCCATCATCATAGCCATTGTTACTGGAAACAAACATCACTTTTGTATATATTTATAGATTTAGATTGGTTGAATCAATTTTGTATCATGTCGAACATGGTAAATCTATCTCCATCATTTCCTCGTTCCATAACCAAAATTGTTGACCTCACACATTTTTAAAGGCAATCTTGAGGAACTATTTCGTTCCTTTGCTTTTTATAAAAATTAGCTGATTTTCTCTGGCGAAGGAACGTACAGATAGGCGCGAGGAAGTGAAGAGCATTCAAGAGGTCCTTTCATGTTTCATATACTTTATTATAATTTATCAATGGACAAGTCATCTATTGTGATCTCATTTTATTCATGTATTTGTCTTGGTTCCAAACCATTCTTGTATATTATCAGTTGATTGGAGAAAAGCCACTCGTAAACAAAATCGTGAGGATTGGAATTTACCTGAGAAAATTACATTGTTCATCGCGACATTGACTTTGATTCTTTTCTTCACTCCCACTAGTATGATTCTTCTCATTTACTGCCTTTCGCCACTTAGTGACACTGTGAATGACTGCTTGAAAGCAAATATTATCAAGAATTCATAAATTACTAATTCAACCTCTATCCAAGCTAGATTGTCACCTAGCATTGCATCTTTCTACACCTTTACAAAGTCACGTGAAGATCAGCCTAGATTACGCACTTATTTCTAAAACTCATCAGTATTTATTTACTCAGGAAATTACTTACAGTATCTTTTATACAGAGTACCGATCACTCGTAGGAAATAAGAAAGCAAAACAACTGAATTAAGCAGAGCGAGAAAAGCATAGAAGGCCCATCTGCAATAATCGTTTACACGAAAGAGACCGATGAAGTAAACAAATTACTGCTTTTTCAGCAAATTCCGATGTTCCTACCCAATTTTCAAAAAGAAAAATTGATAAACCCGGAATAGGAATTGGTATGTGTATTTATCAAATTGCAGTCAAGCTATAATTTTTTTAAATAAAATAATGAAAACTTTTATTCGACGACTATATGTCGGAGAGATGCTTTTAAAGTTTATGCAGTATTTGATTCCGTGATAGAACTATAACCTAATATTAGGTAACGAGCATGATATGATGACACGCACACATGTATGCAGCTTTACAAAGCGAAAAGGATCGGAAACGACTGTCTAAATGGTTAGATTTCTTATAACAGCCGGAAATATAACAGAAAAATAAAATAATATCACTATGCATACATAGAGTCGATATAATAAAGTAATTACAACACCAATGTCAAAACAATTAGTTTTGAATGAATCACTTGTTGACACTCTTATTACTGATTCAGGCTTGGCGGTGGTGGAGCTCGGAAACGCGGAAGTGTGCTTTCAGCATACTTGACAGTTGGACTGGATTCGTGCATACTTTCCCATTCGTCACTTTCTTCCACCCGACAAAGATCACCACCGACTTCGCATGTACCTCTTCCTGCTAAAATTCAATTTTTCTAGAATACAAAAGTCTGATTACAAAACAACCAAAGAAAACCTAACTAAGCTGATTTCTCCTTATGCAGGAGAAAAAACTCCCTATTTTTTTAAACTTTTCTATTCTCTCTAAAATTCTCTGTACAAAGACGGGGTTCGAGTGCCATAGAGTCTGATCTAAATGTCTCAACAGATCCTGAAAGTTTAGGAGACAGCGAAGCGATCTATGAATGCAATAATGCACAACGTGCTTTTGATCTGCTTCCACTGAATACGCATAAAATTCTTAGCAGTAGGTAAAGGAAATTGCCTTGTACTCGTCCCAAATTATTCGAGCTTGAGCACGATGAAGCTGTTAACGATATCAGTGAGCATGGCCGCCGAGTACCTTCCACATAACCAAAGTCACGGAATCCACCACTGAGCTGTAATAGGAAAAGAAAAAAGTGACGAAAGATCTTGTTCAATATATTTTGAACGCTACGACGATACCAATCTTGCGAAATTCAATAAGCTATGGCATATCCTTTTTTTTGATAACAGCAATTAAAAGTAACACTAAAAGTATGGAATAAATATAACTAAGCCAAATTCCACACAAAATATTTTGTCGGACAGGCATATTTCGACTTCTAATGAATGTGAACAAGCGCTTTACAAGATCAATTGGGTTTTTCAGTCCTTGATACTTAGATTAACCGGTTCAGCGCCCGATACACCTCAATCATTTCATCATAGTCTACCATTTCAATTTACAGTAACATGTATTACTAACCGTAGCACGTGGCCCTAAATGAATATACGAAGAATGTAACTCAATGCCCATATTTGCCTTTTCGCGAATATTCTTCTCACGACTTCGAATAGCTTGGTCCCAAAGAATATTACGGATATCTTCAACCCAAGCATCACGAATGCTTGCTGTTTGTGACTGGAATATGCGAAACTAAGCAACTGCATTCTATGTATTTCATAGAAAAAAAATTTGTGAAAAACTAAAATTTTTGTTGCAGAGTAATCTAAAACTATGAAAAAAGATCTGCAAGAAATTGAGGAAGTAAATAAATTAAAAAAAAATTGATAAGGTTTCACCTCCATTATGTATGTAAATGAGTTTTTGTGCTTCCGGAACCATAATTCAAATTTAACCTTCGAATCTTTCACCATTTCTGTCAAACCGCAATCAGTCATCTAAAATGAAATAGTTGTATCTCAATAAATTTATTTACTTCATCAAATTTGCTACCGAGTCACAAAACTGATAATTGATCCCCAATCATTTTCTCACATATGCGAAAATACTGGAAAATTAATAAAAGCTGCAAAAACTTCGGTCACCAAATTTAGTTAACATATATATCGGTTTAGAACATCACTTGACACTGGCTGTGGATCAGAAGCACAAAAATTCCTATGATACTAGATACTTAATTTCCTATTCCCTAATTAAAGTATTAAAATATTATGGACCTGCAAAAAAAATTGAACAAGAAAATTAAATTGAGATTTGAAAATGACGAGATAAAGATTTTCGATCCAACAACAGAAAACTAAACGGGTTGACAAAATTAAAATACCTGTATGCTGCTTTTATATTTCAACTCATCAAATGTACTTCCTCTCCACGATCGTGATAATTTTGGCTTTGTAAGGACAACACAATTCTCGAACAGGAATACATTTCGTACGCGTTTTTTAGACTGTAAACCACGTTTCTCAGTGACATACATCGTGTCATGCCGTAACAAATTTCCTTGTTCCTTGAGATTCAAATCGCAACTAATTATTCGCTCCATTGCTAACAGATCATTACCACGACGAATCTGCTGTCCGACTACCATAGCTACTTTTTCCAACACCTCCAAAACTTCCTGGAATGGAAGCTTGGCTTCAATATGAAACTAAATCAAAACTTTGAATATTTGCATAACAAAAATTAGGAACATACAAAAATTTTCATAAAAAATATACAAAGCCAAGAATTGTCAAGAAGATGGCCAACCACTTTATTTGGTGGTGCAGCATTGAGAAGTTGCTGAAGTGCAAGCGCATATTTACTTATCCTTTCAATCGGTTTAATCAATAAATGTGATAAGTCGGCCATGCTCTGCAAAGTTTTATTTAAACAAAAATAGGAATAAAGCATTTAAAGACAATACTTCAAGAAATAAAAAATGCAACATTTGAGCAACATTTGTACAACACATTTAAGGTGAAGAATAAGGAAAAATAATTCTTCGAAATCCGTTTAAGAAAAAACAAAATTGAAAATGAATTCAAAAACTGGTGAAAGCTAATAATAAAAACAATCATCTTACCAACCTGTACAGAGCTAAAAAATTTATGACCAGCCTCGCGCATTAATTGATCAGATTTCAATTTATTTTTTGCGTACAGTGCATACAATTCGAAATAGCTAAGATTGTCCAGAAACAATCGTCCAGTTGTCATTGAAACTGATTCATCAGCACAACGAAACCTACAAAAATGAACATTTAAGTATTTCCTAAAGTTCCAAAATACCATTACGCCATTAACAATATGACCAACATTTATGCAACACTTTTAAGGAAAAGAATAATTCACCTTAACCGTGAGATAAGCTGAGGCAAAAATGAATGAGCATGAAAGTGGAAAAGCTTTTCAATATTTCCAAAAATACATGACTTCTTGCCACGAAGCGCACTCGGGATATCAACTCGAGCCATTTCCGGCATGAAATCCTGGAACATATTATAGTCCTGGCAACCTATCAATATAACCCGCATCTAATAATGAGAGGACACTGCAATAATCACCTATCAGTGAATTTATAATTGACATTAATATTAAACAAATTTTGGACTATAAATGAGAGATAAATTTCTACTAACATTCACAATGGCATTAACAAGTTAATTTGACGACTTTCAAGTTTCTCAATTTTTTTACTGGTGTAGGAAATTCAAATCCATTTGAAAAAGCTATTGAAAATATCGTTGACCAACTTGAATATTTTGGCTGCATAAATCAAAAATAGATGAAGCAGGAAAACATACTTGAACCACAAGCCTTAACGCACTGACATAATCGATTTCCGAATCGAGCAAATCCCTTACAACAGTACATTCAATTCTGAAATTCGCATCGCTTGTTTTCGCCGGGCTTAGCCAATCTCGGATCATATCTATCTGCTCAGAACGCATCGAAAAATCCAGAGCTGAGAATGCTGCAAAAATGAAAAATCTAGTACCATGGAATATTATTCATTCATTCGGAAACGTTCCAGAACTAGCCTCAATACCCATTATGATTGCTAAAATGTTTCGATAATGCAGTATGAGCTTTAATGAACCGTAGTAATAACTGTGTATTTTAATTTAATTATCGCGATCAAATGAGAAAAACAAATCAAAAACAGCAGTAGAAAACCTGATGCGGCAGCTGGTTGAAGTGATTCGCCTATGTTACCACAATCATCATCCAGAAACTGGAAAGCACTCAGAGCTGAGCGACAATCCTGTAAAATAAATTCATGCAATTCTAGACATCTCAAAAAAAGTTTCTTTTAAAATTAATCATTACCTCCTCCAACAAATCATTACTGGAGGTTCTCATCAGTGGACGTCGGGATTTTTGGGATACAACAAATCGTGCTGATCCCGGTCGGACAGATCCGTTTATCAGGAATGGATTTGGAAGACGTAATGGAACAGTACTAACGGAACGACGCTGATCCAGCCTTTTGTGTAATGTGTTTGTTGACATTGATGTAATGATCTAAAATATTACATTAATACTAAAAATACATGAGATTGTCAGTGGTATATGATGATCTTATAGCTCCTGTTGACAGTATCTGAAGTTCTCGCGAATTCATTAAATTCATAAAAGTTCCATTACTTTTGATAAATATAATAAGTTATATGCTTTACATGAAACCACTCAATAGGAGGGGAAATTTGGACTTCAAACAATTTTTGGATGAAAATAGCAAAAAAAGACAACAAAAAACAACAAATAAAGTGTACTTTATTAGTCATATTAAGAGTGACAGGTGCAGCTCCGATTGCAGATTCTTCAACGATTTCCAACGGTCCGGTATGTACCGATGGTGCCCATGAATTACGACGCCACCGAACTTCTCCCACCTCAGTTAGCCCCTGAAACAGGAACACATATAAAACCATTTTTTTTTAATATCACATGCTCAAAGAGATAGCTATCTAAAAATAAATATTACACCCACTTTTATATCATAAAATTAAATTATTTTGATATCCCAAGTATCAAATGAATTTTTGACTTTTTATGGACGATCAATCGATGCCATAAACAAGCAAAATTACTAAGAATGATAATGACTAAATAAAAAACATTCAAAAAAGAAATATAAGAAAATATATGCCAAAGAAAAAAAAAATGAGACGTAAAACAATCACCAGCTGCTGATGTTCCGTAGAAGTAGTTGCTTTTGAAATTGGAATTTCATACTGTGTTGGTGCTGGACTTGTCTGCTGCCGAGAATGTTCAGTTGAATCCAAACCATTGCTTAAATTAACAGCGAAACTTTCCTCTACATCCGAATATACCTCCATCGGTGTATCGGATACTGAATCCGATAAATCAGAGCAACGACTTTTTGGTAAAGACAAATCAATAATAGAACAATCAGCTTCTCCACTAAAGCATGAATCAACAGCGCCAACTTCCTGACTCGCGGTACCATCAGCACTTTCCTGACTTGAGCTAGTGCTCATCTGGCAACGTAAGTCGGAAATCTTGAGTGTAGGATCCAAACTCATAATGGCTTTTTCGCAATCCGAAAGTAGTTTTTCTATTTCCTGCCGAACCTAACAATGAAACCACGTTTTTTTATTTGTAAAAGCTTTAATAGAAAGCTTTTGGCTTTTGTTCAACTACAAAATATGAATATTTTAAACAAATCCAAGCACCACATTCCGCCTCTTGCTCGAGTACACTGCGGAACAGGAAATATGAAACAATACAAAATCAGAACAAAAATATAACTTCGTTTGGAATTCGGGAACTAGAAAAAACAGACAATTTATTATCAGAACTTACTGCGTAGTCAGTTGAACTGACAGTGATGTGCTCATGAAGACGAGCAATAGCAGTGGACGGATATTTCGAAATTAATATTTCCTTCTCCTTTTCATCATCACCTCTTTTAGCATGAAGTAAAGCCCAATTATATACCTGAATTAATTATAAGTAATAACATCTTAGTACTAAAGACCACAACACCTCATAATTTTAAGAAATTAAAACAATAAATCGAAAATTCAAAAACAGTATCTGAACTCAAATTAAAACTTTATCCGAATAAAAAGTCAAACAGCATTTCTAAAATTAATAGATGAAATAACAAAAATGAAATTAAATACCTGATCAACATGAATACGGGAGTCAAGTGCAGCTTGAACAATAGGACGTATTTCCATAACACGTTGTTTACAAGAAGTTAGAAAGGAGTTGAATGAATCAAATGTATTAGTGATTCTATTCCGGTCCGTATTTCCAAATGAACCTTCTTCTGGCAAATGCGCTACTTTCTTCAGACGGCTATCAGCTTCATCTAAGTATCTTGTCAGTTCTGCGGTTTTGCTGTCTATTTGTTTGATCTAAAATAAAAATACAAACAAAAATCATAAGAACAAATCTCCAATTTCGCGAAAAATAAATTTTTTTGAAAAAAAATTAAAAAAAGAACACAGAAGCAACTAGGATTGAGATTATAATTAAACTTTATAAATAAGAATAAAACCAACAAAACCAACCTGAGATGTCAATCTTATAACGCTGAATATCTTGATTACCTTCAGCTGTTCCAAATCATTTATTTCATTGTTGATAAATTCTGTCACCTACAGCAAAATCACTTAAAAAAGAAAAAAGTCATAATCAGAATTTACAAAACTTATGCAGCAAAACGACTCTATAAAACACGACTTTCAAAAACCAAAAAAAGACACTTAAACTTGGTCACACCTACTGTACTTGAATGAAAAAAACCTCGGGAACATATTTCAAAAATTCGACCGCTTCCACTGAACATTGAAGGGCATACAATCGTCTCGATATGCTTGAATTACTTCTCTGCATGACCACTTTAACCTCTTCGAAACCTGACACTGCACGGTTTATTGAATCACTAAAAAAAATGAATTGTGAAAGCAAACATAGAATTTTATATGATTGTATGGTAAAAATTTTGAGAGAAGATACACACTTTACAAGTTATGGTTCAGATTCTACCAATAAGTTCCCAAAAACCCTCACCAACATGGTACTGATTAGACACAAAATGAAGCATGTTGTTAGTTATGAAATAATTTAAGGAATAATTTCAAATAGATCTAAGGACAGCAATACATTTACTGTAGAGGTCGTCCAACCCTCTCCTGTGAAGAAAAGTTACAGAAAATTTAATTTACAGAAACAGTTACAGAAACTTCATTTAATCAAAAGTTTCCATGTTAATTGCAAAAGTACGCGGGAAAAAATTATGACAAGAGAGACGAAATACATCTTAAATTAGTTAACTCTTAATTTTCATCATTAAACAATTATGAGAAGTATCCATTATAGAAATCGTCAAACGCAAGATGAGAAATTGGCAACTACTGAGTTGGAGCTTTCACAACTACTGAGTGCAACTACTGAGTACATGAGATAAAATTGTTCTCATCAAAGTCAGCGATTTAAGAAAGGGTTTTCAAGGCGAAATAAGGCATAAAAATTTCAAATATTCAAGGTTCATTAAAGAATCACTGATTTTTATAAGGAAAATGAGCAATGAGTGTTTCTTATGATAAACAAAGAAAGAAAAGAGGATTGTGAAAATCCGTGGACATCCGTGAAATCCAAAGATTAAGTATATACATTTTTGAATATAAATTCTAAATTACGGGAGTAAAAAAAACTGAACTTTGAAATCGAAAAGTCATGATTCGAAAGCAAAATAGATCGCAAGATAATAACCACGATCTAGTTATAACCGGACATATATTTTGGACAGAAATCTCCAACATTTTCATAATTTCAGTTTTCGAAACAGTGAAATTAAACATACGCAAAGAGGTAAGAATCAAGATGCTGAAGATCGCAGTATTGTGTTTTCAGTTCATCGCACAGTACTTCTCCACGATGCAACAAAAATACCACATCTGGTTCATCTTTCACAGCATTCCATCGATTATTTAATCTGCAACGTAAGATGTAAAAGCAAAGGATTTGCAAAAGCAAATAGAGATTAGTTTTGTCAGCCAAAAAAGAACCACAGTTCAAAAAAAACGGTTGTTTGTGTAAAGCAACAGTTCTCTCAAACACTGCACCAAAATAATAGTGCCTACTTTCTAAAGCTACATCAACGAATTTTTTTCAACATATTCCACTTTTTGAGTGATGAAAGCGCTATCCAATGTTCTACCTCCACCTTTTCTAAGAAAATCAGCCATCGCTATAGGTTTAGAAAGAAAACTTTCCAATATCTTAGAAAAAAATAGACAGCATCAGATAACCTAACGAATTTTAAAAAAGTTAGGACATACCGTCAAGAACATCATAAAGAGAATATGTAAAATACAATATGAATGTGAGGTTTAGGTCACTTAAAATTCTTTTGCTTGCAACCTTTGATACACTTAATTTGGAATTTTCAAGTAGAGTTTTCAAATTTAATTTCATTTTACGATTTCTTTTGATTTTCTGCCTTTAAACAAAAAAAATGCAAAGGAAAATGACCTTCCATAACGACCCATAAAGTGTAATGCAAAAAAAGAACTGTCATACCGCCGAAAAAATATAAAAAATTAGCATATAACAATTGCTTCTTAACAAACATCGAAATTATTGTCTAAACATCTGTGATATCAAGAAAACGACGAATTGGAAATGTGAAAAAACAAAAAAAACATACTCATCAGATTGTTTTCGCAACAAATCAGTATTAACGATTGCGAGATCTTGCGGCACTTCAAATTGCTTTAGATATTCATGTAGGTTCATATAAAGTTTCGCTGTTTTGTGTGTCTTTTTCAACAAATCTTCCACACACTGTAATAGAATTCATTGTTGAATAAACATGTAAGTGAATTACATATATATAAACTATTACTTTAAAATGCAAAAGTATTTGTTGATATATGTGTAGGAAAATGATTAACCTTTAGTGGATTGTAATAAAAGTGACACAAACCACTTTTTGCATTAATACCAAGTTTTGAACGCAAGCATAGAGAGCAATTGCTAGTAGTAATAAAAAAACGAGAAAGCAAAAAAAACTTGATTGTGAACTGAATTTTTCTCTTATTTTCAATTTTCAGCTAGTGATACTTAAATGGTCGACAACTCAAACGAAACAGCAATAGCTGCCACTGTACATTACTTCTATAAGATACTATCAACAGCTACAGCGAGTGACTCCATGAGAACACTTCTGATAACTTTTCTTCCAACATTTTATATTTTGCTCTATTCATTCATTTCTATTCATTGAACAAACAACGAAAACTAACGAATCGCATGTGGAGAAAATGCCGTGTAATCTCCGGGTCGATTAAACCATTTAAATATGTTGAAAAACTGCCCGCTTCAATATATTTCGTAATACCCCCAATATCGGCCACGATATTCTAAAATTTAAATTTAGTGCTTCATCTCTTAAAGCGATTTATACTGTTTTAAAATAAGATTACAATCACTTCCACGAAAAAATTAGTTTTTGAAAGCGATACAAAAACTAATAAAGATCCATAGAATCTTAAGAAAAGAATCTCACTTTAGCTGTTGATAAAATGAGATCTTCATTGATGATAGTTTCAATATTACGCAAAGAGGACCCGATAACCCATAATATGAAATCAATCGTACCTTCGAGCCATGACTGAAAAAAATGTATACTCATATCAATCAGTAATTCCAATCATTTCAAGCTCTACAATTACATTCTTTTTACTCTAAAACTTTTATATATGTATTAAAAAATCAGTCAGATTTCTTCCCAATATTCATTGAGACGCTGAGCCTCATATAAATTTTTAAAAATTTAATCACTCGTAGTCGAAAAAAATAAGGAGTCAAAATGAACTAATTTTTATAGCAACGTACGGCTGATTGTCGTAGTGCTTGAAGAAAAGAGTGAAGGCATTCCTCAGAACAATCACGAACATCGATGATTATGTACAGTGCATGTTTTTTATCCGAACATCTGGAAAAAAATTTTTTGGATCCGTAAACTATTCTAATTCACATTTTCCATTATGTTAAAAAATACAAATACTTTGAAAATAAAAAACCAGCGGTTATTAATTGAACAGTTTGTAAATTCTTGTAAGCCGATACAAATCACAAACTGATGAAAAAATCCTGCCATAAATTGTATAAGTATCTATTAAATCGTCAAATCAAGTTTTAGTTTATTCTCTCTTATAGAAAACAAACCTCGCATAAAGGGAATAAGTTGAAAAAATTAATGAAAGCAAGAGATCGAAAGGCACCTCCGATGAGATTCGTAATTCAATGACTGGTTTACCATTTGGATTACTCTTACAGAGTCCTGAAGTTCAACTACTTACTTCATATATGTAATAGTTTGCGAAGTAAAAGATTTAAACACCAAAGCAAACTACCTCACTGACTTCTTATTCAAGTTTCCGAAAACATTTGTGAACGATATATATTATATTAGTAGTACCAACAATCCTTCTCTTCATTTCTATCTTATTCTTTCGCAATTCTTTTTATTAACCTTTTTGTCTTCTGATTGCATAATATCTCAATAACTCTTACAGCTCGTATTTTATAAATGCCGCCTAATTTTGGTCTTATTTTGACTCAAAATCGCGACTATTATTCCAATTCATTACTCTATCTCAATAGTTATTCTTTCCTTCATTTTAACTGTTCCGACCAAAACAAAATCTCATTCCTCATATTCCAAATTCATGGCAAGAATCCAAATATTGCGTTTTATGTTCATAATTTCCATGACCTTTAAATGCTCACAAGCCGAGTGTATAATAGAGGCGACCGAAAAGACCAACGACGTTACTAACGTGATAACATAATACTTATCTATTCGCCCTTAGTTTCAAACTGATTACTATCTCTTTGGATTTAATATGATATTGACATGTTCCACCTAATGAATAATTGTTTGATATCAACTTTCGATCTGTCACAAAGTGACACGTAACTCATACCATGAATTTGAAAGAATTTGTGCACTTCTAAACTTGGAAATACGCTGATAGCATCGGAGAAATATTTATTGAGCGGTTTCATCCGTAGTTCATCTGAAATCAAACGAAAAAGAGGGTAACGGGAGAGAGAAAAATGATGGCTTTGATCAGAACAAGTGATGCGCACTCACTACAACTGACAATTATCGCATTATCTATGGGCACAGAAACAAACTGTGAAAGTACAAATAAAAATATTTTTCAAAAAAATTATTTTCTATTCAGTTTTAAAGATGATACAAAATAATTTAGTCTTCGATCATTTCCTTATACCGATAATATTAACATCCTTTACACGCTTTTCAGAATCTTTTGGCGCATTTACTGCTTATGTGCGCCAGAAGATATTATATTCTGTATTTACAAAGCACTTTAACATCATGTTATGTAAGTACTACTACTACTACAAACCTTATATTTAAAAAGTATCGCAAATACTTCACATTTGATAAGGATTAAGTATTTACCACATATTACATTTCAACTACGAAACTAACTATATGTGAATAATATTACCCTATATTATTATGAATAATATTATCATTTGAATAATAATATTATCATTTGAATAATATAAACGATTAAGCTGAAGTTCTTAGCCGATTCTGACATGAAAAATTTATAAGAATCAATGCGGATAACAACAAGAGAGATTCAATTTGAACTGCTACTTCTAAATTTTTGAAAAATTAGAGCATTCCAATAAATTTTTTAAAAAAGAAAAGAGGGCGGCAATATAAAATTTTGAACAACCTTCACAACAACAAGTGCTAAGTATTTGAATAAATGAAGGTCATGATGGATGGTATTAAGAAAATATCAGCCAGACAAAGATGAAGAGAGAAATATTATCGAAGCAAATAAGGGGAGAGGGGATGGCGAGGGGAAAAAATAATGGAAGAATAACAGTCAAGTAAGCAAAAGGATAAGAGGAAAGAAGAACTGTTTGGAAATGAATTTTATCTTTTTTTTTCGCCCTCGTCATTCCCTTGCCCAACTGACTGGTTGTTTTCCATGTTAAGCTGATTACAAAAATATATCATTTGTGCTGAAATGAACTTACTACCAATACCATAAATAACTTGAGGAACACCGGATCTACCTATTCAGCAGACAAGTAAACAAGTAAACAAAGAGATGAGGTGTTAAGTAAACAATAAAATAATGAAGAGAATAAATTCAGTGGACAATTTGTAAACAAATAATACATATCAAATGAAGCAAGTAGAATAATCATTTCATATAAGGTTAGACAAGATGATCTTGCTAACCAATCGAAACTAACGATGAAAATGGTCTGGGTAGAATTAAATTAAACTTCAAAATAAACATTCAACAGTTTAATGGAATTGAAATTAATCACAAATAATTGATTAAGTAATCTGAAATCATATATAAAACTTTTGGTGGAATTTTATGCAAATTATTAACGTAAGCAAATATTCACTGCATTCAGAATTAGTCAGAATATAAATTTGGAGCTGCACAATGAAAGTAACAATTTCACAATTAGGAATAACACAAAATGGAAAGCTTCGAAAATTAAATTAAATGAAACGCGGAAACTACCCCGCCTCTCTCATTCTCTTACTCCCATTGAGACACAAATTTCCAAATTCAACACTTACCGCCACTTAGGGGTCTCATTGGGGTGGATCATGTTATATAAATCGGCCCAATTAAGAGCATAAGTCTACGAGACAGTAACGGTTTGTCACCGAAGTGAAAATATTTTGTCTCGAATTGCAGCTGTTTTTTGGAACTTTTCTTGAAATGAATCCGTCAATCCTTGAAAAATAGCAAACAGAAAAATCTTTTAATTCAAAACAATTTTTTGAATTGAAATTTTCCGAATAAAAATTTCATTACATTAAATCATCAGTGGTTTCATTAAAAACGAAATTTACATCAAATCATCATTACAATTTGCTAGGATTATTAAAGAAGCTTATATAATATATAATTCATTTGCAGTCCATTTAATGTTATATTTATTCTATCCATATACTTCACTCCTATAACTTTTAACCCTTATTTGTGCAGTAAAATTATTATAACCCTTATTTGTGCAGCAAAATTATTAGCTCTTAATCTTTATTTGTGTAATGAAATAATTACTGTATAACTCTTAATTCTTATTGATGCAGTAAAATTATTAATATATAACTGTTAATCCTTATTTGTGTGATAAAATTATTATTATAAACCTTGTTTGAACCCTTATTTGTGCAGCAAAATTATTAACTCTTAATTCTTATTTGTGCAATGAAATAATTACTGTATAACTCTTAATTCTTATTGATGCAGTAAATTATTAACATGTATAACTCTTAATCCTTATTTGTATGGTAAAATTATTAATATAATAAGAATTGTTAGAAGAAAAGTTTGCACCAATGCCAGAACATTAGCAAGAATTATTATGAAGAAAGTGACAAAATGATTAAAATAAATTTGTTATAGCGGAAGACGAAAGACAACGTTGCAAGTGTGTGACCTTTTCACAAATATCACATGAATAGTTTTGATAGTTTCGGATAATATGAGATTACGTGAATGATTTCAATGGTTCCAGATAATATAGCATGATGAGAACGATTGCGATAATTTCAGATGACATAAAATGATTAATTTATATTAGACTTGATTTATTGCATCACTGTTAGTGATAAATATAAACAAATCATTAAGTGATAGGAATATGATTCATTTTCAATCAAACGTTGAGTTTACATTTAATGTAATAATTGTAAGCCAAACGGTTATTTGTTTTTTGAAGACAAAATTTCCCTTAGAAAAAAGTACTTCATTTATTGTTGAACTATTGCATCACTGATAATACTTTATGTTGACCACTGTATCAGTAATACCATAAATTAGATAGTAAATAAAAATTGAAGAAATCATTAAGTAATAAAAGCGAAACTGATTGAAGATTTGAAGAAGAATGAAGAGAATATAAATTTTGATAAATTAATTAACTAGAAATATAATAGGAAATAGAATAAGAATAGAATAGGTAGAAATTTAGGATTAAACGAAATGCGGAAATTTTTCATCAAATTTGAAATGGATAAATGAGATGGAAGTGAGTGAAATATAATAAATGATTGCTTATATTATGGAAAATCAATTCCATCAATCATGAAAAAAAAAGATTTAAAAGTTATTCTCAATATAATGTAGAATAAGAATAGAATTAGAATGGAATAGAATAGAATTAGAATAGAATAAAATAGAATTAGAATAAAATAGAATTAGAATAAAATAGAATTAGAATAGAATTGAATTAAAATAGAATAGAATTAGAATAAAACAGGATAGAATAGGAGTAGGGTAAAATTAGAATAGAATAGAATTAGAATAAAATGAGAATAGGATAATATAAGAAAAGAATAGAATGGAATAAGAATAGAATAGAATAAGAATAGAATAAGAATAGAACAGAATAATAGAATAGAATAAGAATAGAATAGAATAGAATAAGAAAAGAATAGAATAATAGAATAGAATTAGAATAGAATAAGAATAGAATAGAATAAGAATAGAATAGAATAGAATAAGAATAGAATAGAATAAGAATAGAACAGAACAGAATAAGAATAGAATAGAATAAGAATAAGAATAGAATAGAATAGGAATAGAATAGAATAAGAATAGAATAGAATAGAATAAGAATAGAATAGAATAGAATAAGAATAGAATAGAATAAGAATAGAATAGAATAAGAATAGAATAGAATAAGAATAGAATAGAATAAGAATAGAATAGAATAAGAATAGAATAGAATAGAATAAGAATAGAATAGAATAAGAATAGAATAAGAATAGAATAGAATAAGAATAGAATAAGAATAGAATAGAATAGAATAGAATAAGAATAGAATAGAATAGAATAAGAATAGAATAGAATAAGAATAGAATAGAATAGAATAAGAATAGAATAGAATAGAATAAGAATAGAATAGAATAAGAATAGAATAGAATTAGAATAGGATAAGAATAGAATAGAATAAGAATAGAATAGAATAGAATAAAATAAGAATAGAATAGAATAGAATAAGAATAGAATAGGATAAGAATAGGATAAGAATGGAATAGAATAAGAATAGAATTAGGATGGAATAAGAATAGAATAGAATGGGAATGGAATATAATAAGAATTAGAATGGAATAAGAATAGAATAGGTATTGAATAGAGTAGGAATAAGAATTAGAATGGAATAGAATAGGATAGAATAAGAATATAAAGTATAATGGAATGAAAGAGAATGAGACTACGATATGTGATGAAATAGAATAACATTCAAATTGAACAGAAATGAATTTAAAATAGGAAAAACTTTTGCAACGCAACAAATAAAAAATGATGATAGAAAGAATCAATCTGATATGAATTAATAATAAAAATTCATTGATGTAAATGAAAAATGTTAAGAGAGAGAGAGGGAAAGAGAAAGAGAGAAAAAGTTAGCAAACTTTTTCTTCTTGTAAATTCACAAAAGAAAGATGCCGATTTGAATTAATAACAAAATGGAAAAGCCAACAAAGGTGAAATGAATTGAATTTTCTATAATAGATAAGTAAAAAAATATACATTAGCCATAAACGGTATGAATTAACGATAAGATCAAATATGTAATGTTAAGGTAAACAAAACTATTTGTGAGTTGAAGAAGAAGGAGATTTGCTGCTATTGTTATTGTTGTTGTTGTTGTTGTTGTTGGGAAAAGATATTAGAGATTGCTACAAGCTCAAAAAAAATATTACTCCATCTTAAAATATCTGCGAGCTGAAGAAGAAGAAGGAGATTTGTTGTTGTTGTTGTAATTGTTGGAAAAAGATATTAGAGATTGCTATAATCCCAAAAAATATCTGAAACATCTGTGGGCTGAAGAAGAAGATCTGTTGTTACTGTTGTTGTTGTTATTGTTATTGTTGTTGTTGTTGTTGTTGTTGTTGTTGTTGGCAAAAGATATTAGAGATTGCTGCAATCCCGAAAAAATATTACTACATCTTAAAATATCTGTGAGCTGAAGATTTGTTGTTTTGCTGCTGTTATTGTTGTTATTATTATTATTATTGTTGTTGTTGTTGTCGTTGTTGGGTAAAAAATATTAGAGATTTGCTACAATCCCAAAAAAAATATTATTCCATCGTAACATATCTCCTAAATTCTTCCTCTCAATTTATAAGAGAAAAAGAACAAAAGTTACTTGAAAAAAGAAGCATCGAAGAATTGTACATTTTAATCAAATTTAAATTCGAATAAGAAATTAATACCGAATTATAGATATAATCAAAAATTAAAATGAAGAGAAGAAAACTGTCATAAAATGATGAGAATTATGTATTTATGTCAGTCAAATACAGTGAATTAGTTTCCGATTTATTCTATCAGAACTTAAAAACATAAATACTTTTTTTTTAATTTAAATTTTTTTAAATGAAAAAAAAGAAAGGTACAACGGACATAAAATGCATTTTCTTGTAATTGTAATTAATTTAATTTATATCTAATTGTAGATGAAGAAAAGAAAAGAATGTAAATTCTATTATCTTTTATTCCTTCTTTAATTTCTTTTTAATTTAAAACTTTTTCTCGTTACCTTTTCAATTTCATTAAAGTTTGATCCATCTTGCAATAAGGAAATTTTAATGAATTATTTAAATTCTAATTTAGAATTATATTTAATGATCCCAAAAAATATTACTCCATCTTTAAACATCTGTGAGTTGAAGAAGAAGAAGAAGGAGAAGATATGTTGTTTTGTTGTTATTGTTGTTGTTGTTATTGTTGTTGGGAAAAGATATTAGTGATTGCTACAATCCCAAAAAAATATTACTCCCTCTTAAACATCTGCAAGCTGAAGAAGTTATTACTGCTGCTGCTATTATTGTTGTTGTTGTTTTAATTTTTAACTTAATTGCTATTTCAGCCTCAATTTTTAATTTAATTAATAAAATTAAAAATTGTAATTATTTTTTTTTCTCCTCTTAACATTTTAAAAATTTAAAATTCAAATTGATTGGATTGTAATGTTGCAGAAGAAACGAAGACAAACAAAATATGTTTGGATACAATTTGAACTTTTAAATTAAATTAAAATTTTTTTTGCTCAATGATTTAGAACTTAAATAATCGATTGAAAAAGAAATTAAATGATTATTTCAACAAACAATTGAATTACACAGTTAGCGAGTGAATAGAATTAAATGAACAGTTTGATGAAATTTGTCGAAAAATTGAGCAAAGATTTCTACTGCTTCGGGAAATTAAAATCTTACAGAAATTTTATCAATAAACTTATTTAAAGTGTTTAGGATTTAAAATGTAAAATTTCCAATTGAATGAAGTGGTTTTCAGCTATTGAAGAGAATTTGAATTAATTGAAAGCACAATTTATTTCGATGATAAAGTTGGCACTCTTCATCATCATTTCTACAACTTTACGGTTCAGAACTTGAAGTAGTAGGAAATAATAGGAAATAATCATGAAGTAGTAGGAAGTAATCATGAACTAGTAGGAAGTAGTTAGAAATAGTAGGAAGTCGTAGAAGTAGTAGTAGTAGTATATTAATTCCAAAAAATTAAACTAAAATCTAAGTAGTTAAAAGCAGTAGTAGGTTAATTCCAAAAAATTAAACTAAAATCATGATTAATTCCAAAATAACCGAATAAAAAAATCACGATTAATTCGAAAATAACCGAATAAAAAATCACGAATATTTCGAAAATAATCGAATAAAAAATCACGATTAATTCCAAAATAACCGAATAAAAAAATCATAACTCCTAATTCCAAAATAACCGGAAAAAAAAATCACGATTAATTCCAAAATAATCGAGTAAAAAATCATGATTAATTCCGAAATAATCGAATATTTCTTGAAGAAATAGTTGAGCATAATATATTCAATTTAATATTTAAAAGAAAAATACCATTGGAGAAAATTACATAGCCTATCATTTTATTTTTCATACATTTAATTCTGAAATGAAAATCATTCAGCGTTGAAAAATTCAAAGGTAAGGAAAAATGAAATGGATTTTCGATGACAAAAGAATTGAACGAAAAACATTTCGCACTTTTTTTACCTTTCAAAAAGTTGACCTTCAACAAAAAAATAATTCTTTAATAATCGAACTGAAAATTAACATATGCACAGGTAGGAGGATATTTGAAAGATTTCAACAATGTATTAATAGTTATTGTCATATTGTTATTATATCATTAAAACTTTTATCGTTATTTTTATATTAATTATTGTTGCCGTTATCGATAATATTATTACTATTACAATAAGTAATGATGTTATTGTAATATTTCAAACCGGAATAATTTCAATGATCTGGTAATATTTTATCCGGTTTAAACAAGATGATATATGATATTTCTTTAACCGAATAACTAAACTTATACAAAGATAGATTAACAAATATGCTTACGATTAAATTTAAAATTTGCTAAATTTAAATTCATGATGAAAAAAATTTATTTAATATGATTGCTAACATTCGGAACAATTCTAACATTATCATATCTATTATCGTAACCGATATTGACTTATCTTAGAGTTCTAAATGATAGATAAATATCATCTGTAATGATAATATAAGAAGGAAATGGAATTTTTTTCCTAATGATAAAAAAACTTTTGAAAAGAGGAAAAGGAAGTTGTAAAGAGCGAAATTTATTTTATCAACATTTTATCAGCGCTAATTGATCATTCATCCATTAGGCATTTCTTCGTAAAATATACCCAATGAAAAAGGCATTCAAAGTATTTTTAACAGACTACGAGAGAAATGCAACTTTACGATCAAATTTATTTCGCAATAATTGCGAAACAATTGTAATTTTTGCGATCATGAATTATTTGATTGTCATTTACAACTGGAAAATTTGAAGAGATTCATTCAAATGGTATGCAAATATTTCCACATGAAATATTAGATCGGATTTATTCTCATATTTTTGTCAGATGTGAATTAATATTTTCAACCTTACTGATAATATCCGGCAATTAGTTTTGATATTATTAATAACCATTTGTCATCATTTTTCTTCCTACAAAATAGTTTAATAAATATAATCGATTGTTGTATGTTAAAATTTAAGTTGAAATAGTTGAAATAAGTTGTAAGTTGAAATAACGAAAATGATGAGATGGAATTCTGAAGAATTAGGAAGGATAATAATGAGCCTATTGGGATTGCAAAAATGTTTAAATGACAATGCAACAATAATTTTTATGGAATAATTATAACATTTCTCTTTGCTAATAAGTAGCAACTCCCTTCCAGCAAAAATTTTAAATTGAAAGAATGAATTTTCAACTTTAATTATAAACAATTCACTGATAATATCACTGATAATATTTATCTAAGTACTGATAATCTAATAAATTCTTTTAAAAAAAAAAGACGATATTAAAAGAAAATTAGCTTTCTTTAGGCAATTTTAGAAAGCATTAAAGAAATTAAATTTAAAATTTTTAATTATAATTGGAAATTAAAAGTGAAATAATTTTGATATTAGCTAATTAAGGTATGAAATAATGAAAAAGAAAGAATGCTTACATAAAATTGTTAGCGATGGATAAGCGTGATACGATAGATGAATGATTTGATAAAAGATCAAAAAAAAAGGAAATGAATAAATTCCTCATATGACGATTGAATTGAGAGGTGAAAGTAAAAATATAACAGATGTATGACTTTTGAAAGACTTCAGAAGCGATAAATTATTGATAATATTTATCTAAGTACTGATAGTCTAATAAAGTAATGATTTAATGACTGATAATACCCGAATCATTGATAATCTAACAGAGTAAAAATTTGATCAGTGAGACCACTGATAATATCCGAATCACTGATAATCTAACAATGCAATAATGTGATGAGACCACTGACAATACACGAATCACTGATAATCTAACAAAGTAATAATTTGATGATTGATACATGAATTTTATATTTAGGTTAATAATTATTAATTGATTCTTTTAAGAGAGATAGAGAGAGAGAGAGAGAGAGAGAGAGAGAGAGAGGGTATTTATGTGTGTGGGAGAAAGAAATAAATATTTTTATTCTTTGTATGCTTAATTATAGTAATTATTTAATCGATACCTATTTTCTTTTCGTTGAAAAATTTTAATCAGTTAAAGTAAACAAATAAAAATTATCTAAAAATGAATTCATAATTAAATAATTAAATGAAGCGTCTATTAATCAAAATAATAGATAATGGAAAATTTGTAAGTGATCCGAAATCTAAGATATCATCATATCAATTGAAAATATTGTGGTCTGAATTGTTGTTATGTATTGAAATTATGGGATGATGAAAAATATTGTCGAAACAAAATTTCGGATAATTTTTCATCCCTCTATGATTTGGCTTCTCAATCACTTTATTATGATACTTTTATATCTCTAGTAAATAAATAAATCTTTCGAAGAAATAATTTTTGATAAATAAATCATTAATTAGTCATTCTATAAGTTTACTACGATAACTTCTACAGATACTTTTATAATTTATAATTTACAGATACTAATAATTTATATTTTACAGATACTAATAATTAATATTCTACAGATACTAATAATTATATTCTACAGATACTAATAATTTATATTCTACATCATTTGAAAAAGACTTTGTTGCAAATGAATGAATATAATAAAATGTCATACTAAATATTTCACTCATTTCATGTTTTTATTTCTTCAGCATTTTGAATTCTTCAAACTTTTCAACGTTTATTTTCTATTTCTCTCTTTCTCTCTATCAGTAGAAAATATTAGAAATGGATAAAGTAATTATGATAATTATTTGATATCAAATTACTACTTTTTAAATTACTTCTATCTTTGGAAAATTTAATTAAATATATGTGTAATTTATTTATTCTATAAATTTTCATTTTTTGCTTTTCTAAAATCCTGAAAATATTTTTAAATTAAGTAAATAAATGAATCAAATTCATTAGAGGAAATGATACTCGTATATCGGATATATTCGAATAAATACAACGAAAAAGATGATAACATATAACATAACTAAAGTGATTATTTTAATAATAATTAAATTATTAAAACAATAATTATATCGAATTGATAAAGCTTAAATGATTATATCGAATTGATAAATGTTAATAAATTCAAAAATATATGCATTCCAATATAAATATCTTTTTCGAATTATTAGATTTAATTAATAATTAGTAAATGATAATTAATAATTAAACTTAATAATTATAAACATATACTAATAAATTTACTAAATTCATTTAAACATTTATTACAAATAATCTTTAACTTAAATTGTTAACTTCAATTAAGCTAATTTATCTTATATCAATCAAATATGGTGTGTATCATCGCACAAAGTAATAAACATCATATTTTCCATTATTTTAACTACATTGATTTTCAAATGAAATCTATAATATTATAATAAATATACCTATAATTATGTATTATTTTAATTATAATTAAATTACAATTGTTGATTATATTATAATTAGTTAAAATCATATGATATAATTAGTTGAAAAAGCATAGGAAGTATAGATAAAGGAGTGTTGAAAACAGATGATTTGTATCGAACTGGAAGAGAGGAAGAAAGAAAATCAAACGAAGGATCATCAGTCGGTCATCCTCTTCTATCTCATTTGCATCGTAAAATAGTTTAGTTTGATTGATTATCATCGTAAAACAACAGAAGGTCACTTTTCGGCATATTTGTTGACATCTGCAAAAACCCATCCCTTTTTTTTTCCTTGCGAATATTATATAGTTAGTTGCCAACCAGATGACAACAATAGCAAATATTCATTAATAATAGATGGATGGATATTTTAACAAAATAATTGCTTCTTTTTTTTTAATGGGATTAAATTGAAGAAATTTTTGCATGCAGAAATAATTATATTATAATTTGATGAAAAATATAAATTTTAAAATTTTAAATTAAAAAGAAAAATTTTTGATGAATAAATTATTTATGCTATAATAAAGAGAAAACAAATAAAGTAAACAAAGCAAATTAAATTAACTAATTAAATGAATTATAGTTCAGTGAATGCAGAAATAATTATATTATAATTTGATGAAAAATATAAATTTCAAAATTTTAAATTAAAAAGAAAAATTTTTGATGAATAAATTATTTATGATAAAGATAATAAAGAGAAAACAAATAAAGTAAACAAATAATAAAGAGAAAACAAATAAAGTAAACAAAACAAATTAAATTAATTTAATAAATGCATTATAGTTCAATGCATGTAGAAATAATTATATTATAATTTGATGAAAGATATAAATTTCAAAATTTTAAATTAAAAAGAAAAATTTTAATGAATAAATTATTTATGTAATAATAAAGAGAAAACAAATAAAGTAAACAAAGCAAATTTAATTAATTTAATAAATGAATTAAAGTTCAATAAAATATGAAAAATAGCAATGAATTTGATTAAAACGCATCAAAGTAAAATATATTGAAGAAAAATGAAAAAGTTTACCTAAAAAGTTTATTTGAAATGAAATGAAATGAAATGAATTGAATTGAATTAAATTGAATTGAATGTAAAATAAAATAGCAAATAGAATAAGCTGTATATGTATTGATGAATTAATTGAATTTAGATAAGATTGAAAACTTTACAATTTTAAGCAATTTTATCTATTTGATAAATACATTAAAAAAATTAATCCATTTCTAATTAAATCAATAATTCTATCAAGGAGTAAAAAGAAAGAAAGATAATAATATTATCGATCATTGAGATATGATCGCTTCAATAAAACTATCAGTAAAATTCTAAGGCATTATAGGCCTAAGATAAAAAAAAGCATCTGAAGGAATGTAAATATCGATGAATGTATTTGTAGCAATAACATTACCTTATCATCGAATGATTATATATCGGTGAATGTATCTCTAGTAATAACATTACCTTATCATCGAATAATTGTCAGCAAATAAAAACTAAAGCAAAACTATCAGTGAAGGAAAAAAAATATGGAAGAGAAAGCATAAGTATGATCAAGAAATGACAGCTAATCTATATTAGTGAAAAATATTAGATATTATAGACATGTAAGATGGGAAAAAAAAGTAAGGAAATAATTTAGTATTTTTCATATTGATAACTAAGTAACTACTGATAATTAAGCATAGGAATTTTGCGGTCCTAGGAATAAAATAAGAGAATGATTCAAAAATGATAGCTAGGCTATCGTTTTACTTAGTTATCAGTATGATCAAGAAATAGCAGCTAACCTATGTTAGTGAAAAATATTAGATATTATAGATATGTAAGAGGGGAAAAAAAGTAAGAGAATAAATTAGCCTAGGAATAAAGTAAGAGAATAATTCAGAAATGACAGCTAGGCTATCATTTTACTTAATTATCAATGAATGTATATATGAGTATATGTGAATTTAAAATCCTCAATCATTTACGAAGATACGCAACAATGCCAACAAAACATGTTCCTACTTTTTTTTTCATATATCGAAGAAAACTATAAAAATAGAAATTCCAGCTTTTGTTGAATGATATGGCATAGGCATTTTGCGGTCCAAAAATAGTAATTTATGGGCCATTAAATCGTCAAACAGCGTTCACATTCACTGTATTCTTCCTCGTTTGCACAAAATTTTAGTTTAGAAAAAACTCATTCCAAGATTTATTTGCTTATTTATCTCTCTTTTTTTCCACTTCAATCATTAAATTTGACATTTCGAAACGAAAAATTATGCATGTATTACTGTAGTGAAATAATTTCTTGAATATACCTACATATTACTGTAATTGTAATTTCTTTCACAATAAGAATGCTTAAATAATATTAGATTTAAAATTACACGTATTAATATAAATTATGTTCGAAAATAGCTATCATTACCGAACAATAGCAACAGACGTGAACAATAGCAACAGACGTGAATAATAGCGACAAACGTGAATAATAGCGACAAATGTGAATAATAGCAATAGACGTGAACAATAGCAACAGACGTGAATAATCGCAACAGACGTGAATAATAGCGAAAGACATCAAACATTAGACATTGCATAAAATTTTTGAAATTACACGTATTAGCACAAAAATTACGTGCAACAATGGCTATATAAAAAATTCTGCGACGAAAACATGTAAAAGAAAAAAAAGTGAAATTTATTAAGTTTTTAGAAGATTTAATTGAATAAATCACACAAATAAGCTTGAAATTAATCATAAATGACACACACGTACACACACGCACATACATTCACACACACACACACACACACACACACACACGTAAACATACATAACAGTGATAATTTAATTTATTTCTAAATTTGCCTATTTCAAATCTATTTCAATATTTTTATTTCATACAAAAAAAGATAGATAATTCAATCATTATATAAAAAGATAATTATATTATAGATATCATACAAAATACAAAAGAAGTTCGATACAAACGATAGATAATCATTCAAAAGATAGATAATTCAATTATCATTTCAACCGATCGGAAAAAAAAATTTTTTCAACAAAGCTACGTGAAAATCTTGAAACAATGCACTTTATGGAACAATTGTTTGAAATTAAATTTTCGTTTCCATTTTTTTTTTTTTTTTTTAAAAGATTTAGCAATTAGTAAAGAAAATTAATTAGAACAAAATTGATAGATTTCAAATGCAATTTGTAAAGCTTTTGTGATTTTTTGAAATAATTTTTAAAATTTCGTAATTTGTAATAAAGTATAAGTGCAATGAGAAGAAAAGGAAAAGGCAAACGATGAAGCTCTGCTGTATCTATCTGTTCGTGTATATATTTTGCTTTGGTGAGAAGAGAAGAAATATTTTCGAAATCTTCCGGCTGTCAAAAAATCTTTTCAAAAAAAAATGAAAGCATTTTCTGTTCGTTTTTTCTTTTCTAAAAAGATGATTAACATTTCTTTAGAATTTATTTCAATTTCTTTTTTTTTTCAAAATTCCTAAGGTAAGTTTTATTTTTATTCATTGAGTGAAATAAATTAGAGTTGATTGTTAATTAATTAATTAGGTTAAATTGAATTAATTTAATTGTTTGATTAGATTAAGTGAAGTAAAAGGAGTAATAATGATGAAAGCAATTTTTTAAATGATGTTGGGATTGAAAATGGTAAAAGACAATAATATAATGTTAATCGTAAAAAATTGTGATATATTGATAATCATAAAAGGCAATGATATAGTGATAATTATGAAAGATATCGTGATAATTTGAAAATCATAAAAGACAATGATATAATGGTATAACATAAAAGTAAAATGATTTATTGATAATCATAACAGACAATGATATAATGATAATCATAAAAGATATAGTGATAATTGAGAATCATGAAAGACAATGATATAATGATAATTATAAAAGATGATCATATAGTGATAATCATGAAAGACAATAATATAGTGATATATCATAAAAGATTGGAAATCATGAAGGATAATGGTAATTACAAAGTAATAATTATCAAGTGAATTATCTTAAATTTTACGAAAAAACACACACATATACAGATTTACTAATATCCCCGTAAAATTTACCTAATACAACAATTTTAAATGTGATAAAATTCTAACCATCGCAACCTAATAAATATGAAATAACATAAAATATGATTGTTTAAATTATCCTCAATAAAATATTAAAAAATTTTTCTACAAAAAAGATGATAATATTTTTTGTAAATGAATCATCATGAAATTTATATCAATAAATAAATGAAATGGAATGAAATGATAATTTCATATCGGCGATATAATTCAAATTTAATGCATGTTTTTTTCTAATAATAATTTTGCAAAATAATAATTAGAAATTTTTATTAAAGTTAAAAATTCTTTTATGAGAAAAAAAATTAAATACCGAAAATATTTGTTAGAATATGCATAAATTTAATATCTAATATTATATTTCAAATTAATTTCTTAAACAATAACAATTATTAAACTTAACAGTTAACCTAAAATTACAGTAATTTTTTGTTATTTAAATATTTCATCGAACAAAATATAAGTTTTATTAATGTTAAAAATTACTTATGAAAAATTATTGAAAATTTTAGAATAAGTGCTAAATTTATGAAAAATTTTTTTGTTAAATTAAATATTTAAACTATAAAATTATTATTATTAAAATTTAAAAAATAAATTTATGACAGCAAAATTAAGTAATGAAAATATTTGCTAGAATATATGTAAATTTATTATTTAATATTATCTTTTAAATTATTTTCTCTCAAACAATAACAATTACTAAATTTTAGCACTCCTAAAATCCTAAAATTTTAATAATTTTAGGATAACTGCTAAAATTGTTATTTAAATATTTAATCTAACAAAAAATGATTTTATTTTAGCTTTAACATTGCATATTCTCTATCATATTTACAAATATTATATGTTAGTAATATTTTCTATTCAATAATAAATTTATAAATATGTTATCATTCACATTTAATTTCATATCAGAATTACTATAATATAATTTTTTAGTTCAATATAATTAATTTATTCCTAACAAATTAACTTTAAACAATGCTACAAATTAATTTTGGATAAACATTTTTCTGGAAAATATTTCAATAACAAAAATAAGTTTTTAATTTTTAAAAAAATTATTTCTTAATTTAATATACTTTTATATCGATGGATTATATTTTATACTACAAAATTATTTCTTAATATTTCTTATTTATTTCATCTTCATCTATTGTTTATTCTTAAGTTACTTTTTTCAACTGTTTGTTTAAATTAATTTCTTAAGTTAATTTCGTTTACTAATAATAATCTATTACATAATCAATAAAATTTGTTTAACAGATAAATGATAGGAAGAAGTGATATTTATTTGTTATTAGTAGAAATGCAATGATTAATTTAACTGTAAATAATTCAATAAAAATCCGATTGAATAATTACACATAATAAATGAATAGCAAAATAATATATGAAATATAAATCAAATATTTATATGATAATGTTATCATTTATAAAATCAAATATTTATATGATAATGTTATCAGTTATAAAATCAAATATTTATATGATAATGCTATCATTTGTAAAATCAAGTATTTATATGATAATGTTATCACTTATAAAATTAAATACTTATATGATAATGTTATTATTCTATCAGAATATTTATTCTATTCATTTTTTGATTTCGAATTTTCATTTTTTTTGATTTTGAATTTTCATTTTTCCGATTTCGAATTTTTGAAAGATTGAAATTAAAAGTATTTCTTAATCAGAATAATAAATGATTGCATTGTAAAATGGAAAAAAGAAATAGCATGAATAATTTAATGAAAATTTTACAATAATAGATAATTAAAGATAAAAGAAAGAAAGAGTAAAAAAAATTAATGAAATTATTTCATTAAATAAATGAACAAAAAAAAATTAGCGAAATTAGTTTATTATATAAATTAATAACAAAAAAAAACAAAATAGTTATTAATTTTTTTAATTATCTATTATTGTAAAATATTGATACATATATATAAATTATTGATACATACATACATATTATCATTGATAAATGAATTTTATCATTAGCTGACTTGTAATATTCATTATACATAAGTATATATTTGATTTACATCATTGATAGTAGATAAAAATGATATGATAAACATGAATCAAATGAAAAATAAATAAAATAGTTATTAATTTAGTAGTTAATAAATTAACGACTAAATTAATAGCTATCTTTGTTTTTTGGAAATTAATAAAAATTTTGTTTAATTTTTTGAGAGGAAAAAGTTTGTAGTGAAAAAAAGAAAGGGAAAAGGCTTTTAAAACTATTATTTCTCATATATGATATGCCATCTGTTCCATACATTAATTATTCTTCACTTTACAATTTGTTTAAAAAATGATAATTCGTTTTGAAATAATTTTGTTAATTACACATTTTTAAAATCTTCTTTTTGTTTCGCTTTCTTTTGTTTTTCTCTCTTTCATTCATTATTACAATAATTCAAAAATATTAATGGAATTTGATGTGAATGAATTAATATCAGTTGTTATTACTGATAACAATATAAGAAGATAACATTTGGTAAATAGATATACATACTATAATCGATAAATTTTATCATAAGCTGAATGTAATATTCATTATACATAAATATATATTTAATTTATGTCATTGATAATAGATAAAAATGATATGATAAATATAAATCAAACGAGAAATAAAATTAATATTATATTAATATATATTAATTACTGATAGTAATATAATAAGATAACATTCGTTACATATACATGCTATTCATACTATGATTGATAAACAAATTTTATCTATCATTGATTAACAAATTTTATCATTAGCTGAATGTAATATTCATTATACATAAACATATATTTGATTTATGTCATTGATAATAGATAAAAATCATATGATAAATATAAATCAAATGAGAAATAAAATTAATATTATATTAGTATATATCAATTACTAATAATAATATAATAACATTCGCTACATATATATTTATATATATATATACTATCATTGATAAACAAATTTTATCATTAGCTGATTGCAATATTCATTGTACATAAATATATATTTGATTTATGTCATTGATAATTGATAAAAATGATATGATAAATATGAATCAAATGAGATAATAAAATTGATGCTATATTAATAATTGATGTTATATTAATAGAAATAAAATTGATGGTATATTAACAGTTACAAATAAATGGTTCCGAAAGAAAAAAAAATGAAAGACGGAAAACCGGATCCGATTCGGATAATAATTATTTAATAGAGCCGAAGCATCATTTATTACAACACAATATCAGAAATAATTGTTATTTCTTTTTGACAAACAAATAACGAGATAATGAGAAGTTAGCATAAAAGTTATTAATAAAACAAGTAATAACTAATATCTCTCAAGTAGACATATAAATAGCCAAACCAAATATATCAAAGGTTATAGCAATTATAGCAAAGTCTACTATCAAAATATGTCAGTAATAGAAATCTACAAAATTTAGCTACTAGTATTAAGCAATAATATCTCTCAAGACATATAAAGATATATATGTATATATATATATATATATATATAATCAAACCTAATACAGCAAAGTTTGTCTACTATCAAAATTTGTCAGCAATTGAAATCTACAAAATTTAACTATTAGTATTAAGCAATAATATCTCTCAAATAGACAGACATATAAATAACCAAACCAAATATAGTAAAAGTTTGCTTACTATCAAAATTTGTCAATAATTGAAAATCTATAAAATTTAACTATTAGGATTAAATGCAGAGAAGAATTTAATCAGAAAAGTAGTAGTAAACTTTTCAAGTTTGGCAATAAATTCTCTAGTAACAGTGTTTGTTTTTTAAAGAAAGCACAACAGATATTATTTACAGTTGAGAGAAAAAGACAAAATTCATTAAAATACAAATACAGTAATTTATAAGTAATTAAAATGCAAAAAAATAATTAAAATTAACTTATGAATAACTAAAAAATTTAATTTTTTTTAAACTAAAAATTTAATTGTAATAATTAAAATATTAAAATTTAATAACAATAATTTTCAAATATATTAATTGATAAATAATTCATTTTTAAATTTTATAGTATATATTATTTTTTAACAAATCATTCCGTATCCTTAATTTATTTCTATTTTTGTTTTTATATTTTATAGTATATAATATTCTTTATCAAATCATTCCATATCTATTCTTCTTCATATTCTTTAACTAATTATTTTCCTCTCTCCCTCTTTCTCCCTTTCTCTCTCTCTTTTTTTTTTGTTAACATTTAAATCGAAATGGATGATTTAGTAAATTATTTTAAAGAATAAAATAAAAGTGCTCGTCTTAGGATTTTCTCGAAAATGATATTTGCTTTTCTTTTTTTCACTGACAAAGAAAACTCTTTATTTTTTTTACCTTTCTTTTGTTTTACACAAAAAGAAGATCGTCGGATAAATGAAGACGATACATTTATAATAGCGAAAAAGCATTTGCTTCGATTTATACAACTTTGCTTTTTTTCATTCAACAAAAATGCTAAACTTGTTTTAAACGGATATTTAATACATTTCTTCAACAATTCCTCTAAGCTCATTTTACCTTTTTATCCATAACACACACACACACACACACACACATGCACATTCTTATCTATGTATTTATAATTAGGCCTTTTCACCCATGACATGCACCACGTACAACATACACACATACATATTCTTATCTATATATTTATAATTAGGCCTTTTCACCCATGACATGCACCACATACAACATACACACATACATTTCTTATCTATGTATTTATAATTAGACCTTTTCATCCATAACACCTACAACACACATACCACATACATATTCTTATCTATGTATTTATAATTAGGCCTTTTCACCCATGACATGCACCACATACAACATACACACATACATTTCTTATCTATGTATTTATAATTAGACCTTTTCATCCATAACACCTACAACACACATACCACATACATATTCTTATCTATGTATTTATAATTAGGCCTTTTCACCCATGACATGCACCACATACAACATACACACATACATTTCTTATCTATGTATTTATAATTAGGCCTTTTCATCCATAACACCTACAACACACATACCACATACATACGCACACATTCATATCTATGTATTTATAATTAGGCCATTTCATTCATAACATACACAACACACACCACATACATACACATTCATATCTATAAATTTATAAGTAGGCCTTTCCATCCATAACAGGCGCAACATACACACCACACACACACACATCCATTATTTATGTATTTATAATTAGCATACTTTTACACCTATATTCATCTATTCGATAGCAATAATTATTTTTAGTACAATAGGCAAGTTTATTACAGCATACGCAAGTCATTACAGCATATATGCAAGTTTTTATATGATTATAGTAATTGTTACAACGATAACTATAATACATTGTTATATCTGTAGAATTTTGAATTGAAAAAAATTATAACAATATATAATCATTATTTATTTGCTAATAATATATAATCATTATTTATTTGCTAACAATATATAATCATTATTTAATATTAAAAATAATATATTTGTAATAGAAATAAAATACAAAATGAATTAGTGAAAATTGTTCACAAGAAAAATTTCACATGTTAAACAACTTTCATATGATCTTTAAATTCATTAATTCATTTTCCTAAAATTTATTATCATTTATTATTTAATATTATAAAAACAATAGATTTAATAAGTTATACATTTTTTTTAAATTCATTTCTTTTTTCATCAATTTTCATTCAAAAAATTAATTATGTTTGAAACAATAGTATAACAATATTTTGTTATCAATTATAAGAAATTATTCATTTATGAAAGTTTATTGATAATATTGAAATGTTTGTTTTAAATTGAAAACTTGAATACATCAATTAATCCTTTTGAATTTCTATTCCAGTTATGATTAAGAAAAGTCAATCGATTAGTTTTCCTTCTAAATCACAACAAAAGATCAATTCCTTCTAAAGCTGTTAATTATTATAACAAAAGATCAGATACTATCTGAATTACAATACTATGACATCCAGTATTGATTAATTTAATAATTATAACAAGAGATCGGATACCATCTAAATCACAACATTATTACATCCAGTATTAATTAATTTAATTCTTATAACAAAAGATCAGATACCATCTAAATCACAACATTATTATATCCAGTATTAATTAATTTAATTCTTATAACAAAAGATCAGATACCATCTAAATCACAACATTATTATATCCAGTATTGATTAATTTAATATAACAGAAGATCAGATACCATCTAAATCACAATACTATTCCATCCAGTATTAATTAATTTAATAATTATAACAAAAGATCAGATACTATCTAAATCACAACATTATTATATCCAGTATTGATTAATTTAATATAACAGAATACCATCTAAATCACAATATTATTACATCCAGTATTGATTAATTTAATAATTATAACAAAAGATCAGATACTATCTAAATCACAACATTATTACAACCAGTATTGATTAATTAAATAATTATAAAAAGAAAGAATTCTTTGTTAATTAAGTAATTATGCATTGTTCTTCGTTTTTGCTCTAATATTATTATACCAATTTTTTATTTGTAATAAAATTTGAAATAAAATTTGCAAAAACTTTAAAGAATGATACTATCGTTTTAATTAAATCGATCGATTGATTCGGAATGAATCAAATCTATTTAATAGCAAAATGAAAAAAGAAGACTAATCGAATTTACGGCGAATTTATAATGCATACTTTTGTATAATGCTTAAAAGTTGTTCAACCACATGAATGAATCAATCAATCAATCAATTCAGGTATTAACAATGTGAAGAATGGTACAGAGCGGTGCTAACCACAAAATCATAACAACAATAACAAACCACTTTAGCTATTACTATTATTACTACAAGTGATGATCGGTATCATCCGATAACCTACCGTAATCATTCCCTCTCTCTTCTCTATTGCTTATGCAAATAATTAAAAAAAAAAAAACCAAACCTAACATTTATGGCATATTTGCATATTTATGAATGAGAGTGAAAGATGGGTTAGCAGTAAAATGGTAAATTGTTATTTATTCCTCTATATCTTTTAAAAGGGAAGGTATCATTGCAATCTTACGGTATCACTCCTATTGGCATTTTATAAGTACCAACCTTGATATCAACGCTAACGATAATTTATTAAAATAATAGCTCTTCATAGGATTTAAATAAATATCACATTGCTAACATTTATACTGCAAATATAATCATAGATAAATATAAGTAAATCTGACGACAGATAAGGTTCACGTGTAGCATAAGTCAACTTAACTTATGCACAATTATGGTAACGTACACCTAAGAAATCAACATTGTCATTTAGAAGTGTGAGAAATCCAAATTTCATAATGATCTAGTGCATATGCTATCATAACTGGTTTTCATTTAATACGAAAGTTTTGCGGAGGTGCGAGGGTTCTCTGAGGTTTTTTTTCAACAGTGGATTGGTGTTACTGAGGTCAGAGGAGTATAGTAATAAAAATGGTTAAAGAGATGATGGAGATTGGTGAGGATTAGAAGGGATTGTACATAGGTTGAGATTCAGAAACTGAGAATGTATGCAATAGTTCTCTTGTTGAAATGATGTCAGATTTTTTTTTGAATAAATGAATTGCAAAGCAAAAAATTCCATTTATTACATTTAATTGGGAACATAAAAGTAGTACAATATTTTCCGGAAGTTTAGGATACACTAAGGTTTTTGAAACAAGATTTGAAGTATTGTTGAAAATTTCAACCCTTACAAGGATCTCTCTTAGATCTGTCTCATTTTTATCGGAGAAAAAAAGTGTATCTCAATTTTGGCCATGTAGTAGTACATTAACCTAAGAAATAGTAGTTCCTAATGTGTTCTATTTCAAGCATAGTTGGAGCATGAATTGTGTAATTTAGTTGCCTAGACATAATTAGTGATACTCCAGAAATTAAAGAAAAAGTAATTGTGTTGTACTTAAACTTAAAACTGTAATTTCAGCTCTTCCAAAGAGCGTCGTTGTTAGATAATATGTGAAAACATATACTTTACGATTCATTTTTATCCTTAATTTTCTCATCATCTACTATATGCGAAAGCATTTTTCAATAAGATGAACGAAAATGACTTTGTGAAATACAACTTTGTGTTATAAAGACAACATATGTTAAGGTAACAGTGACAATTCACTGAAATAATATGTTATACTATTAACTAAGCACCATTGCCTAAAACTCTATCTCTTATGCATTATCTCTGATTTGTATTTTAAAATTCTCATTCAGACTTAAAATGTTGTCCACGTAGTTCTAAAATTTGTAGATATCGATGATGTGAAAAAAAAAATGTAATTGAGAATCTTTTTCCGTATTTTCGAAGTTGAATTTCAGAATGCCAGGAGCACTGGAAGATTTGTTGAATAAGTCAGACCGGTTGTCGATACCATCGAAAGTCATTTCGAAAACATCATCGGGATCTTCGGTAATTGTGTATTTCATTTTCTCCAAACCCTTCCTAATACATAGAAGAAAATAATGAATTAATTTTACATCCAAATTAGTAATATTTACAGTTAAAATATTTCATTTAATTGAAACGAAAATTAGGAACAGTAATATTAAATTAATCGTTTTTGTAGTATACTACAAAGAAGTTTTTGCTGACCTTTAGAGGAGCGATGAGAAGGATACTTGTCCAGTTAAACTTATTACGAGAATTATTAAGAAACTTAAAAGCAAACATGTGATTAAGAAATAAGTACTCAAGTATGAGTAAACTATTACTCCACTTCAGTACAAAACTCGTGTCGATCTTGCATTAAATGATGTCTTTCGACGCAGTGAAGATTTATGGAAAAGAAAGGCACCTGCAGAGGAACGGTTATCCGATGTGGAAGTATGTTTTGATCGTTCATGGTTTTTATTATTCCTGATTTCGCAGACTTTTGTTTTATTTTTATTTAATGGTTTTTAAGATGGGTTTGTTATTGGGTGGAAAAGGCTTTTCACTCAGCTCGATACCACAAATGCAAGAAGGAGCAGCAGAAAATGAAGTAGATGAACTTGTGTTACCTTCGGCGGATTGCCAGCATATGCTGAACGAAATTGTCGCTGAAACTTCTATTCGTACTCGTTTGGAAGCTGAAAGAGCCTTCATGAATCAACGTGTAGTGGATCAGGCGTACACGGCGGCTAAATATGTAGCGAAAGCTACTCCTTCTGCAGTCCCACTTTCCAAAGTTAGTCTCTTCCAGTTATTGATTTAACTCTTTAATTATTGAAAATAGCATTAGTTATTGCGAGGGTAAAAAACCGTCGCTGTGTTCAGTAACAATTTAATTATTTATACCAGCTGCTTAATGTTTATTAGCAGAATGCTGTTTACGCTCCTGCAGCTTCTGTTTTTTGTTTGTTTTCGTAATTCACATCGCTTTATTACATGAATATTGTGATTATTAATATTTTGGTCACTAAATCGATTTATTCTTATCAGATTAATCCTGCAAGCTGACTGGTTTTAGATAAGTAATGGAAATATTTTGATCATAATTTGTTATTAAAAGTCATTTTATACATTATACTCTATATTCATCTCAGAGTGTGATTTTTCGAACGTGTTCACATATTGCAGAAAGTAACAACTTTTCAGACAACATACTTGGATTCCACGACTTCCATTAAACCTGGTGATAGTATAGAATTGACGTTCGCCAAGGGTGTAAGTTTCTAAATTTAACACTAATTATTTTAATGAAGAAGAAGGAGGAAGTTTGATTGATCGAAACAATTTCTTCGTTTCCGGAAAAGGTTTCTAAATGGATAATTCAGATTCTATTACATTTCTTCTAATATTGTTTAATTTTCAGATTTCTGATTACATAGCAGAAAAAAAAGTGGACAACTTAGCCATGGCTTTTAGAGAAGCTGCATCGAAATCGCGCGATGATGGAATAATTGCATTATGGGGACAAGCTCTTGCCCCACTAAGTCACCCATTTGTTGTTTCCGGCACTGCCAGAAATTTCCGCTCTTCGATCTCTTGGATGAGGCACATTATTGATACAACTTTGGAATTTCTTCACAAAAAGTAAGCAACTTTTAATCCTTATGTCTACTTCTTCTTTAAATCATACTATTACCTTATGGGTCATGGTTACTTGGATTAGGCAAAAGCATTTCCAAAAATTAGGATTGTAGTAATTACCTCCCAAATGCAAAGCTGTTCAGAGAAAATTCTTTCGTGGCAGTGCAGGCAGTATTCAGTTTCTATAAATTCAAGACGATATTTACATACATTTCTAAAATCATGACAATTTATGTCTCGTATATCAGAAAGTATTATCCACTCATACAATATGAAACTTTTTACAGTTTTATTTCGTACATGGAGACAGTTGTGGAAAATAATTTAGCAGTTGCTCGCAGAGGTGGTAATCCAACGATGCTATCGCTTATCGATGCTTTTCTAAATGTGAAACACTTAAAGCCAACTCAGCGACACACTCAGGTAATCCGTATCTGTTTCTTTATCCAGTATTTTGTAAAATTTTTAAGGTACCAAATTTGAAAACTTGCAACCTTTTGTTTCGTCGAACATTAAATTATTAATTTTTAGGATGGCGTGTATGGACCAAATGGACATGCTCTTTGGGAAGTTGTTTATCATTGTTTAAGAGCTGGAGAATTGCAGTCTGCTGCAAAAATAGCTGATTCACATTTGAAAAATTTACCATCGTGTGCAGCTGCGACAATTGCTCTGCTTGAACTTGAAAAAAGTAAGAAGTAAGTTACCTGTTGAGCTATTCGTCTCTTCCTGGATCTTAGTGGGTTGTTCGATTTCACATAGCTCAGATGCTGTTCTGGTTAAAAAAATTCATTATCATGTTTCGTTTCGCTGCTCATCATAAATCAGTATCATTATTATTTTGCGAATGGTTGAACTTGTGTTGTAAATTTTGAATGAGAATGTTTAATTTAATATCTGAATTTAGGCTTTCTACTGATGTTCGATTAAAAGTGAAGGCGGAATGGCGTTGTGAATCCCGTTCGTTTGTGGATATTCACAAAAAGGCAGTATATTGTGCTCTGCTTGGTGGTGATGTTCCTGAAGTTTGCAATAATTTAGAAAATTGGCTATGGTTAAAATTATATCCATGTGGTATAGATCCTGCCCTTTCACCTGCAGTTTTCAGAGAGCTTCAGCGACTTATATCTGTTGACTACGGTAATTTGTAATCATAGAGCATTTTCTTTACATGCAGTTGCAAATTAGTGCGCAAATAGTAGAAATGTGGATATTGTTAGAAGCCGCAGGAGCTTTAGGTAAAAGAGTGTCAGTGAATGATCGAGACTGACCAAACATGAAGCACGTATCATCCCCATTCTAAAGTTTTGTTTGAAAATCGTGTCAAAATTCTATTGCTCAACAAAAGATAGGCAGTCTCGACTGTGAAAGTTTGAACCGAACGTATTGCTGGAATATATTTAAACTTATATTTTGAGAGCGATTTTGGCCGTGTGCAGCAAATGTTTTCACTATTAATAGAAGACATGTTATATTAAGTGACCAAACAATTCAAGTACTCTAATGGGCAATTTTTAGGTGAGAGCTACTTTGTTGGCAATGATGGAAGTGTGTTAATATATTTTCAAGCATTGTGGTTAACAGGACAGTATGAACGTGCGATAAATCTTTTACATAGGTTATTTATACTTTTCGCTCTTATAATAAAATATGGTGTCTTCCACTAAAATAATTAAGATTAAATTTCTTCAGGTTTGAAAAATAAGATTTTCAGAGTAGTTAAAATTTGCAGTAACTGATTGCTTATTTTCTGTAATTTTCGGATTTATACTTTTTAATATATGTGAACCACAGATTTTTTATTCAGCATCACTTTTTCCAAACTTTTATTTGCTTATGTTACAAAATTAAAGTCTGTATTGTTCTGCTATCATTAATGGTTATACATAAAGAATGTATACTGTGAAAAACAAAGTTAAGGGAAAAATTAAAATGTAAAACCATTTGTGAGAGAAATACGACAAATTGCAGGAATAACATGTTGACACATGCTGTACATCTAGCTATTTTATTACATCTCAACAATGTATTGATTCCTGTTGACGACATCGGACATTCAATACGTTGGTTTTTTGAGGTTTCATTTAAAATCACTTACTGATTTTCAGAAGTTACCATCTGATGTACAATTTTAAACAAATTTAGTTTAAAATTGATAGGATAATCCAATATTCTATAGATTTCATGAAATGTTTATATATATACCTGTGTGTTTGATGTATAATGGTGAGTGACGAGTTATTCGAAGTGAATTTAACAGTCTCATGTAATTCAGTGGTAAGCCAGCAAGAAGACCCAGTGCAAAGTTCGCTAAATTTTTGTCGCTTAATTTTGCTCTATATGAAGGGATTTGAATGTACGGATGTTGAACGTACTTTGGATTATGCATATTTTTTGAACAAAATGGAGTCACCTGTTGGTAAGAATATCCTCATATAAGTGATTCTTTCTTTTGATTTCTTCAATTGAAATTGATGCAATCGACGAATTATAGATATGTGAATTATTCAGAATGTTTCTACTTTGGTATACGTGACAACAGTGTTTATAGCGTCGATGGCACTACCTAAAAGTTTGATTGATTTTGATAAATCGTCGTTTTTATAACTACTAATTGCAGGTGGAAATTTGTTCTACTCTTGCATTTCTCGTGCGGTTTATTTGAGTGATGAAACATGGCGTATTATTGGAAAAATTACTGAAAACGGTACTCGATATGAAGGTCTCATCGATAAATACGCCAGAGATATCATTGTTGAAGATGCTATCGCAAAAGTTGCCTCTGATACGGAAGTCAGTGGTGATGGAACACTTGCTGGACAACTTTATATGGCTGCCGGTGTTAGTTTTCATCATTATTAGAAAATTTTTGAAGTACTCAATTTTTTGATTGTTCCAGATATTGACAGAACGCATCACAAAGTCAACAAAGTTATGAATTTAAGCAGTAGTCCTCAATTTTTAATATTTAGCTTAATAAATCATAGAAATAACTTTATCTTGTGTACAGCATGTTGACGACGCAATACGACTAGCTTGCGAAGGTTTAGCTAAAGAAATCACGCAGCATAAAGATGCCGGTGAAGCTCGTAAGCTCGCACTGTGGCTTGCAAGTATTTGTAAGCACTCAACGAAGATAGCTCCTAGGAACACACTGGATGCACTTCCAACGTTATATCTCTTACTCGACATATCAACTTTTTTCCAATTTTATCATGACAAGAAGTGAGTCAATGATTTTGAATCATTTTGCTTAATATACCACCACTTTATTGATGTTACTCATTATCTCATCTCAATGTATAAGGAAATAAGGTAAGATTCAAACTTAGGCTAGCTATGGCAGAAAGGACGAGCACTGCAAATGTATCGTCTTACTATCTCTTGAAAAACGGTGTTGTCTTCAGATGGATTAAGGTGTTTTATATTGGACATAGATGTATATCTAGCTTTTTATAATTTTGTCAATATCCATAAAAAAAACTCTTCAGATAGGACACATGTTGTATACCTTGTGTAGTCCGAGATGAAATAGACCTTATCAGAATACGCTTATCTTGTTGTGAATTGGAAATGAGGAGACTTAAGGCAGAAATGGGAGTAAATCTGTTTATAATTGACATTTCGAACCACTTTGGAAAACTGGAAAAAACATTATTATATTCATCAACCTAACAACTCATCATTACATATATTTCTTCAAAATTTTGATTTCCAGATTTGAAGCTTGTATAGAAATAATTAAGAAATTGAAATGCATACCGATGAATCCAGATGAAGTGCAGGCATTTGTATCCACTTTTTACATGGTCTCCGATCAAGTTAGTTTCTGTTTCTAATGAGCAGTTAAAAAATTTGAAGTTAATTTTTTTACTGTATTTATGCATTGTAACGTTTTGTATTTCACACAGGATTCTAGCAAATTGCCAGAATTCCGCGTGAAATAGAAAGCATCAACAATTTAAGGAATGACTTGAGTTAGTACACGAAAATTTGACAAGCATACAAATATTTTTGCATATTTCCTTGTTCATTTTCGTTTCTTTTCTGCCTTTGGTTTTCAGGAATACTATTTAATAGATGTGAAATAGATGTCTTTATATTGCTAAAAGTTAATTCCTTCATTGAACAAGACAAAGTGCACGAGTATACATGAGCTTTTAGTATACAAATACAAAGGCTCGTGTATACAAAGTATTTTATACAAACTCGTGTATACAAAAATTTTACTAAAAGGCTCGCGTGATTGTTTCATGCTAAAATCGATCCATTTATGATTTAAGACTGTTAGAATTTTGAATAACTGTAATATTAATAAATTAAGAATCAGAGGATCTTGTCGAACACCTTTTTCTCTTCAGGTGCGGTTAGTGCTACCAGACCTGTGTGTAGCAGTGATGAAATTGCTAGCGGAAGAATTGAATCGAAATCCAGCAGCAAGCGATGAACTTCGGCCGTCGGCCAAAGCAATTATTTTGTACGTTGCGATGATCCCGTATCGATTTCCGTCACAGACTAGTACACAAATTTTGCACTTAAGTACAATTTTTGAATGAATGAAACTTTTCGGCATAAGGATTTATGGTATTATGTATTACTTGTTTTCCTGATTATTAGTACTTATTAAATAGTTTCTGGTTTCATTTTAAAAATCGTGCTCTTTTAAATTAATGTCAGAAATTTGTTAAAGAGGTACATGATTAATTTCAAATTAGATAAGCATAATTCTATTCCCGAAAAACTCTTCAAGCAATTGCGTCATTTTCTCTCCATCTAACCCATCTGTTCATTCTTTTTTTTGCATCATTTTTCACATAGTTGTACCTTTGAAACTTTAACATTTTAAACTCTGATCTGAATTTTTTAAAAACTCAGATAAATCTTAAGAACATAAACGGTTTTGCAGTGTTCAATTGTTTGTGTGATTGCCATTTAAATTATGTTGCTGGATATTATTGCTCCAGCGCCGACGTTTATTTCTATAACACATTTTTTCCTTTTTTTTGCTTTCATAAATAACAAACTTTACGTATTTTATCCATGATTTCATATTTGATCGTCGAATTCTACAAATGTTTGTTTTACTGTATGAATGTTATTTTAAATTTTAGTTTTTGTGAGGCCTTCCATGATTCTGGATATATTTGAATGTGCACATTTCAGAGGCAATTTGTTGAATTTCATGTGTTAATAATTAGGAATCAATTTTTTGAGTTTAGAGTAGCATTTAAGTAGCCGTAAATATTTTCGATTTCTGTATCTTCTATCACATCCTGTTATTTCTCTCGCTACTACTGCTCAGAATTAAATTTTCGTTCCATCCTGCAACTTTCTCATTCCTTCTGAACATTGGCAGTCTGTTAATTCTATCCGGTAAACTGAAAACTGACCAGAACTGCAAACTGGTCGTAAATTCACATGAACTTGTATAATTTTATTAAAATTTCGTAAGAATTGGTGCTAGCGCGTAATTAAATGGTTTTGCAAACAGCTTTCTCTTCATTACTTTTCTTCCCATTTTTTGTAAACATTTAAGTTTACGAGCATAAAGCAGATATTTTTTAATATAAGCGAAATCATTCCTCAAATTAGCTTTTAGAATAATTAAAAAAAAAAAAGGGATAAAAAAGAGATTCGATTTTTTCAATTATGAGGAACACTGACACTATATGGAAGCAGTTGCCTCGATTTCCGGATAATTTTGGACAATCCTGTCCTCATGTATGAAATTTCTTAACCCATTATACTCGCACGCAGTTTCCGACTTCACATATTGCTGCAAATGGCATTGTGATAGATATAACTGTTATGAATTTCAAGTATTTCTCATCCTTTTAGTGGTGAATGTAAGATGCTGGCATTGTTGAAAGCCGCTTTCGGAAAGCGTCAATTAGTCGAACAGGCTCGGTAACAGAATTTATGAATTTCGTTATTATAGAATTGTGAATTTTGGAATTAACTATTTTTGATTTTTATTTGAAGTTTTGGGAAATACTGTTACTTCTAATTGTTTAATTGGAGAAATAGAACTTCTTACTGATGTTCCTTTCGGTTTCTCGATAGCTTGACACCGATTACCTGTTCATTGCCTTGAGCAAAATATTGTGGCCATTATTCCTGCAGCAGAAGCAAAACATGAAGTATACTTAATATCTCACAGCAAACTGTTAAAAGCAATAGGGGGGGATGAATCATTAATGTACCACATTTCACTGCAATGATGTCAGCATTTATAGGGCATACGATCGCAACATCTGAATGAAAATTAATGATGCTAGCGGGCGAATTTTTATTTAATTCATGCAGTTATAAAGGCTGTCAATAATTTGAGAAATATCTTCACCAAATAGGAATTTATTTTTAATGACAGAGTAGCTAAATAATGTATTGGAAAAATGGTTCCATTTCATCCCATTAAGAAACTTGAACTAACAGAATATGAATTTGTAGCAATAAATTTACAATAGAAAATTTATGCAGGAATCATAGTGAAGTACCCAAAGATGCATTTGCTTTAATTGTTGGTAGTGGTGTTGCTGGGACATCGTTAGCCTATCATTTGACGCTTCGCGGTATTCGTGATGTTGTTCTATTAGAAAAAGGAAAATTAGAAGATGGAATAGCTCGGCATGCGGTTTGATTTTCAGACTTTGATTACTTTTCAAAATTTAAGAATGACGTTTTCATGAGACATTATGATATCCTGCTCTAATTCTGGTTATGCAGACAATCTTTAATTCAAACTTGTTTGTTTATTAATTGAATTTTAATTATAACACCGAAATTCTTGACACTATTTCTGGTATGAAATTAATTTTGGAAAGAGTAGTTATTGATTTATTTAAATGATTTAGGTATTTTAAGATATTATTGACGTTTATTATGCCATTATTTTAGTTCTACTTCCAATTTATAGCCAGGCTTGGTTAGCTCAGTGCATCCAATTCATCGCTATAAGCCATTCCTCGCATGGTCTGTTGATTTATACGCACGTCTAGAAGAGGAAGTAGCAGAGGTATGTTTTTCAAAATTTAATACTTATGAAATTTGGAAGTTTAATTTTGGGATTTTTTTTCGAATGCAAAAGTTTTTATATGTGTTATTCGACATGGTTCTTTGATTAATTTTCTTTTGCAGAAGCTTGAATTTTTTCGTCCGGGAACATTAAGATTAGCAACCAATGAGTCACGTCTGGATGAATTCCGACGGTATACAGCTCGAGATTACTTTCAAGTACTTCTTATTTTTTCTGAAAAGTGTCTCATAGTTAATGAATGATTTTCAGAAGATTCTCCTAAATCCTATTCCGTCCTGTCATGATTTTCCTCCATAATGTACGATTAAATGTGCGAAATTTTCGACAGTAATATTAAACTAGTATTTGATTCATAGTTTTCAGAGTTTGAGCTAATATGAATGTCTTTGACTACTTTTCTAATTTCCATTCGTGTTTGCAGCAAGGTGATGTAGTAAAAACAACACTGATTGATGCTGCTAAAGTGGAAAATTTGGCACCTATTCTGGATACGAAAACTGTATTAGGAGCTTTATATACTTCTGGCGACGGTTATATAAATGTTAAAAATCTCACGCTTGCTCTGGCTAAAGCTGCTGAAAAACGTGGTGCTGTACTTGTTGAACAGTGCCCAAAAATTAAAGCAGTGGAGGAAGGAAAAACTGACTGGGTCGTCAAATTTGATGATGGCAGCCAAATACGAACTCAAAATATTATAAATGCTGCAGGTCGGAGAATTTGGCGATAGACTTGGTTAAAAGCTAATTTCAGGATGGGCATTTCTTAGCAAACTTTTACAGGTCTTACATTATTGATGCCTGCCTTTCCACTGAATTCCATCTTTTCGTTGGTAATTTCCTCAATCTCCCCTCATTTCATCAATCCATGACACTGCTAACATTGCCAATTTTTGACAGTGTCACGAATTGATGAAATTTTTTAAAGGGGAGGGAGTAAATTGAAAGTGATATAGATATAGAAAGCTATTGTGTCTTTCAATACTAATGTGAAATTTTGCCTTCTTCAATAGACATCTTTTATGGTGCATCCACATTGAACTTTTGTATAAATTGATGTCTTGCAGAATGGCAACAAAACATATGCGAATCTCAATTGCTGTATAGCATTTTTATTATGAGTTTTATCATTTCAATTTCAGGTCTTTGGGCTCGAGAATTTGGACGTTTGACAAATTTAGATATACCCCTTGCAATAGTCGAGCATCAATATGCACGCATTGGTCCTATACCGGAGGTAAATCAGAATCTTTTCAGATAGCGGAAGGATTCTTTTTTAATGGGTATTGGAATAAGAATTTTTCAAAACGAGTTACAGCAAAAATTGGTAACTAAATTTATATTGATATCAAGTTACTTTTCATTATATTTTTAATCAGAAAATCAATTCAGCGTTGTCTTTAAAATTTAGGTAGAGCCACTGTTGGATTTGCCGGCCATTATAGATCATGAAAGTACGTTTTATATTCACAGAGATGGCGATAGTATGTTATTCGGTGGCTTCGAACAGAAACCTTCAGATGTTGTTATTCGGGAAGATTGGATAGAACGTATGCCGGAAGGTACGCAACAGTTAATTTTTTGAAGCCTTGCCTGCTGATATTAAGGTTGTTTTGTTTAATTGAGTTTAATCTTTTTTTAGTCCTTACTGAAGTTTTGTTGATCCTTTCTTTTAAAATTTTTTCTAATTTTTTAAAATTTTTTCTATGAGAATAGTGTGAGATTAGTATTTAATTTTGTAGTAAAATTTGAATCAAATAACATTTGCATGCAAAGTTTTTTAAAGCTTCTTTAATAGCAGTGCAATAATCGAGTACAGATTTCTTTTTCTTTGCAATATCAAAAAAGGAAACTAGAAATTTAGTTTTTTCTTATGCTGATTGATTTTCTTAATCATTTGTGACATTCCTAACTCTAAAAAAAAGATAAGGAAGAAGAGCTAAATGAAATTTGGAGAGAAATCCTTACTGCATTTTCAGTTCGGAAGTTTTTGGCTGTAGACTTTCTTATATTACTTTTTTTTAATAGAAATGATATTAAATCTGTTCAGAAGTGGTTATTGAACCAGATTTCAAACGCTTGGAACGAGCTTATGAGCGTGCATGTGATCTTATTCCATGCTTACGTGGTGTTAATGTTGATGCACGGGCATCTGTTGTTACTATGATGGCCGATGGTTATCCGCTTGTTGGACCTATTAATCATAAACAAAATTATTGGCTTCAGGTGAAATTTTTTTACTTCTTCAAGAGAATTTAAAGTGTTCCATTCCTTCGGGAATAAATCAATTCATCTGATAGGCTGGATATTTCGACGGTATTTCAAGTGGTGGTGGAATGGGAAAGTATTTGGCAGACTGGATAATCGATGGTGAGCCTCCATCTGAGTTATTTGATACCGATGCTAATAGGTGTGGTTTACTCTATAAAATTTACTTATTGTTTTTTATTTTTTTATTAAATTTTTAAGGATACCTTTTTATTATTTTCTTTGTTAAGGGTCGTAGATTAGAGGAACTGCTTTGGTATGTCTTTAGATTGAGGAATTGGATTTTTGCGGTGTTCAACAATTGTAACCTGAGCGCCCCTTTCTGGAATATTGGAGAAGGTTTTAATTGAGTAATTTCTAATAGTTTTATTTTTTTTCGAAAAATTTGTTCAGACGAATACTAATAGTTCTAATGAGTTTTAGAAATATGGGTAGTTGTATTTTATTTGAAATTCGTATTTTCTTTTCGCTACTATTTTATTACAGATTTGACCGCTGGGTAACACGAGATTATACTGTCAGCAAGTGTCGCGAAACATATTCTATGTTTTACAACTGGTCGTACAAGAATCGGCTAGCTGGACGGCCTACAGAACGTATAAGTGGAATTTACGGACGACTACGGAAGGGAGGATGCTTTTATTTGTTCCGCAATGGTTGGGAGGTAATTTATAGCGTGATGCTTACATTTTATTTTCAGTTTTGATTCAAGTTTCTTGTCACAATTTTTATATTTGATCTCAATTCCTCATAAAATTCCACTAAACCTCGCCTAAGTACTTCTTTGCGGTATGGGAGCGTAACTGTTAGAGAATACCGACTAAATATATCCATGATAGTTTAAAACAACTAATAAACACATCATCTCATTTTTGTAAGGCAAAATATATGCATGTTACGAATGGCATAGTGATTATTTCAAATTGTTTCTTTGTAGTTATATTAGATATGCATTTATAATACTATTAAGGGATAGGTGTGGTGAGCATATCAATAAGTCAGAGAAAATATTTTGGCGACTGCGATACTAATAGTGGTTTGTACAAGTAGCTTTTTTTTGCAGGTTGCTGAATCATTTGCTGCTGAGTATAAGGATAAACTGCCAAATATGATACGTGAATATGAGTTGGTATCTAGTAAATGTGGTGTGATCGACTTATCCTGGCGTGGCAAAATTGAAGTTGTCCTTTTTTATTCACTAACTAATAATTCCTTATTTTTATTCATTTGTTTTTTCGCCACGGCATTAGAAAGAAATTTTAACATTAAAGATCTGAGTTGCCAGGTCATCATTGGAAGTGAGAGGAAAACGTTAAAATTCTCAATAAAAATAGTGAAGTAAATTTTAGAGAAAAAACTCAGTATTCAGTCTTCATTAAGGTCTGAATGTTAGGTTTAATGTTTTTTTTGCTTAAAATGTGCTCCTGTTTTCAGGTACGTGGCAGGGATTCTGGCAAGTTGCTCAGTTATGTACTAGCTAGCGAGCCACCTCAACTAGGCGAAGTATTGTCGGGATTGATGCTTACGAAAAAGGGGAATATTTTCGGATCGTTAGACCTTTTCCATCATGATCAGTACAGGTACTTCCGCAATATGAAGAGAACCTGTTGATTTAATTGTTAATTGAAAGCCACTAGGATTATCTCGTCGTTTATTATTCAGAAATTTTAATAAGCGAAAACTTTTTTAAGTGAAATTTTCACTTTATAATTTTGCTTAGTTAATTACAAAATGAGAGCCATCGGTTCCAACTACTGTAACATTTAAAAATTTGAAATATTGCAGGTCAGAATTTATACTTTTAACTGACCCAGAACGAGAATCTCGTGAGCTTAACTGGCTGAAAAGAGCTGCAATTGAGATAGGCGCTAGTGTGGAAATATCCGGCGTAAGTGAGTATCTGGCTTCGCTTGCTATTGTCGGTCCAAAAAGTCGGGAAGTAGGTTTTTTTTTTCAGTTATAACGACCAAGTAAATGATTTACAACTATGATTTACATTCCTTATTACTTGCTAGTATCATATCTTTTGGTATAGATTAAGTATAAGGTAAAATATGCTGAGATGTAATATTAGAATTCACCGTCCAAATTATGTCATTCATCATATTAGTCGAGCAAGAAAATTCCTTTGGGCTAGTTTAATGTTTTCCTCACATATAAATAAAGAGCTCTGCAGTTCATAGTCCTTTTCATACGTCAGATGTACAGATGCTCCATACTTGAAACTCCTGCAACTTGTAACCAAAATTTTTATAAACTCCTATAATTGAAACTCTTATAATTTTGATTTATTGTCGCAATTCATTTATGATTATTTCGATATATTATATTCATGTATAAATGATTTCAACTCTATGTCAGGAATAAATTCTAAAACAATCTAGAAGTTGAAAATTTAGGTGCTAGAAGAATTAACCAAATCGGACTTAGGCTTTAAACAAAACGCTGTTAGACTAATGAGGCTTGGCTCGGCACCAGTTATTGCTGTTCGTACTACAGCTGCTACAGGACAACTTTCTTATGAACTTTATCATAGCAGGTTTGATGTCATATATGGAATTAGATCAGTAAAAGTATGTTTTAAATTTGCTCATAAGTTCAAATTTGCTTTCTTACAAAAAGCCTCATTGTAGTTTTTAAAAATCTGTTGATTTTGCACTTTTAGTTTCAAAATTTTGAAGCTATAAGTTCACGAAAACTAAGCATTTAGTGTATTATTTGCTGACAATATATCCATAATCGAAAAGTAGTTTATCGGCTCTCAAAAATGTCAATTATAGTATCAGTTATTAAGCATTTTTTTTTCAGAGGTGATACGCTAGCACTCTACAATTCATTAATGGAGGTTGGCAAAAATTATGGAATTGTTAATTTTGGTCAAAGTACATTGAATATGATGCGCATTGAGAATGGCTATAAGATTTGGGGCAGAGAAGTATGCTTATTTGTTCATGTATCTTTGTATGATATATAAAATTATTCGGTGCACTTTATTGTTCCCATCCTTCTACTACTGTTTGATAAGGAATGATACGGCGTGTAATATCAAGACTGTCCAATAGCATTTCGTGAATTAGTATAGGAAAATTTTTCAACATTACGAACATCGAATTATTATTACGTTTTGTAGTTCAAGCACATTAGGGTTTATCGTTCTGTTTTATATTTAAAATTTTTGATTGTTATTTATATACAGCGATAATGAAATATTTTCTTTGAAAAAAAATATTTATTGTTAATGAATATTTCTTTTTCTCTTACAGCTTACGCTAAACACAAATCCTTACGAATGTGGATTGAGCCAAATGGTGGATCTGAACAAGGAAAACTTCATTGGCAAAATGTCTTGCATGGAGCTGTCACAGAAACAGTGGAGTCGGAAGCAGGTATTTTAAAATTTCAAGAAACGAATTCTTGGATCAGTTTCAAATCATTGCAGGGTAATGATCTGAAATATATGTAAATGTATCTGTGAAAAATGAATCCAACCATCTCAGCGATGCTTCTGTATAAAAAAGGGAATATTAGGAGCGGTGAGACACATTGTTTCCGAAAGAAAGATTGAAGACAGCATAAGGATATCTCAAACTTCGTTCTTGCTATTCTATCAATGACTTGGGGACCGGACAACATCATAGAACAAAACTGAAGTCAGACAAGTCCAATATTTATTCTTCGTTGGAAGCTGTTTTGAAATATGAAGCTATTCCGGAATACCGATTATTAAATACATTCACGGGAGCTTGAAACAAATTAACAACACAACAAGTATTACGAATGGTATGGTAATCCTGTTGAATTGTGTATTGTCGTGTTGGACATGTGGCTGTGATACCATCAAGAGTGTACGAGAAAGTGGTAGCAAGAGATCTCGCAACGCAGTGAAAATACATTTCCTTTTTGTTGAGAACAAATGGAAGAAACTTTTCTACAGCTAAATCAAATCGCTTAATTCTGAATTAAAAAGTTCTAGGTACTTCTGATTTGTGAGCCTCTTTCCGAACATCAGGGATGGAGAATGATACCGAAACGGATGGAAGTGATTCGTAAAGAAGGTTCAGAGGATGTGAGTTGTCTACTCTTCTATGCATGGTGATTTTTTACATCCTACGAATTGTTGTAACATATGTTGTCAAGTAATTGTATTGTTTCAGCGAGTGGGACAGATAACATCGGGAACATTTAGTGTTCGTCTTCATCGACCACTTGCTTTCGCTTGGGTACATTCGGATATCACTCCTGAAGATAAGGTTCGACCCTTTACTTAAATAAAATAGAAGTCTTTCCTGTCAGCCGTTGCGATGGAAGACCGGATGCTGGGTAGATAAACACTTATCTCAGTGGGATATTAATTTGTTATGACAGATATCATTACAAAAACCGACCTCCCACAAGCGAACCGTTCAAGTCTTTTTAAAATACTCTAGTAGTTCCATCTAATATTTAAGACTTTAAATAAATTTACTCAAAATTTCCCACATAGTCTATGTTTAGATGTTACAGTTCGAAGCTAGGTGCATATGAAAACATTTATAATCAAGTTATTTATAGCTATGGATTGATATCGGTGGTTCGCAAATACAAGGCAGTATTTATGAAGGTTCCACAGTGTGTGATCTTGAGGAGGCCAAGTTTTCTGAGGATGCTATATCTCGCTAGTGTTAATGAACGATAAGCTAGGCACTGAAGTAAATTTTTGCGAATAGAAGTTATGATTTCAGTGAGAAGCGAAAAGTCCATTTTGAAATAGCATTCAAAGGGAAGCACTATTTTTAGACTCTACAGAATGACACAATTCTCATTTACCAAACTGCTAAAACTTTTAAAAATGGAACAAGAGGAAGGTAGAATAAAGTGATGAATTCGAATTTTGCTTCGATCGAGAGGCAGTTGTCCAATATGAACTTCTATTGTAGGGAGATACTATGCACCAAATCTATGCATACCTGAAAAAAGCTTTGCGCAAGTATCTCAACTACAGTATCTCATGAATAACATTCCTATAAAGAATAAGGGGCTTTTTAATGCCTGTTTTGGGAAAGAATACTGGAAATAATACCAGATATGCAAGGACTTTAATGTTTTACAAGCGTAAGGGGCTGAAGACTAATTTTGACACTCGCTTGGTCGTTATTCGGTTGGAATTATAAAAGCTAGACACAATACAAGAACATTGAAATAAGTCCAATGATAAAAAGAGTAAAAATTTAGTTATAATTGCTTTATATAAAAGCAAAGAGCGAACAAAATGTCGAAAAAACGATTCAATGATCATTTCCTTCTGTATTATGTACATACAACTTTATTAATTGAGTCATTTTGAAGCTACATCAACTATGTGTAATCAATTTATCGATTACTTGTTGAAATCCTCGTAAAATGTTTATGTTCTTTCATGTAACAAACTTCAACATGCATTTTCTAGTAGTGAATTTTTAACTGCTATTTCGATGTCGGGAAAAATAATTTTGTCGTTCTGTAATCTATGAATTGTAGCAGTAATGTTTACAAATTTTGGGATGAACGGACCTCAACAGGAAACATAAATTACCGATAAATTTTGGCAGATATTTATCTTTTTATTTCTGAAATCATCACGTATGATTTTTCAGAATCTCTCATTTTTTGCTTTTCACATAACAAAAAAGAAAATTGCTGACATGAGTAGTATTACTGCTGCTTTTGCAAAAACTACGTCATATATTTTTATAGGTGAAGAGGCTAACGAAGTATATATCCATTGTTACTTGGGACAAGCTCAAAATCCGGATCACTGAGTCTTTGAATAACTACGTTAGCCAGATTCTCTTTCCGTTCCTTTTCTCGACTCTTATTGCATTCACCTTTTCGTAACACAGCATTTGCTAGTTGAACATTCAGTGCGTTTATCGATATTTTTTGTTCCCATCTGAAATAATTTGAATTTGGATATTAAACATTATTTTAACCTTCAAAGAAAAGAGAGCTCGAAATAGTATGCAAGAAAAGATCATGCCCTGTTCCGCGTTCGGCAACATATCGTAAAGGCATTCGAACTGTACGAAGACCGCTTTCCAATTTATCAAATGAAGTTCCTTTGGTCGGCATCACTTTAATGGCCATTTTTAACTGATTCAAAAGATAAGACGTATAAAAATCGGATGGGCCATCATCGCTCCTGCATAATTCAAATTTGCCGCCTTTCGCGCGCACTTCTGTATCTTCCTATAATATTGCCAACGACTGCGCATTCAGTGATTAACAAAATTGTGAAGCGTCAAATTTTATAAATGTTCTGTCTGAAACTGCACATGGTGTGTGAGCTTTCAGTTTCTTAGTTAAGTCGCTTTCAGTTTCTGGATCTCAAATTGAAAGAAAAGTTTAAAAGAAAGTTATTTCATACAATACGATCCTGAAAGTGGTAATTTTTTTTATTTCCCAGGATATCATTTTCATCTGAAAGGAGCACTGGAGAAGGAGTTATACCCTTGACAAGGATGCTAAGGCAGCTGCAGCAGCAAAATTTTTTGCATCGTTGTCATTCCATGCCGGTAAAATTCCTTCCAAAACAGTGACATCATTCACAAGAAGCACTGATTTGCCATTTTCAAGACTTTTCAATTCCCACTTGTACTTGAGTCGAGAAGTTAGTTGGTTGAGTGAAACGAGCGGCTCACTCTCCTTTTCAAGGACAGTCAACTGCGCTCTTATCAGCATAAAACTCTGCAAAAGAAGCGTGTTCATGTATTACAGAAGGATGATAGAAAGTTTTGCAAAATTCTTGATGCTTCTAATCAAAAACTTTCTAACAATTCTAAATCAGAACACCTGCATCATTGCACAATTAAAAACGGAGAATAAGTTTTAACTTTTTCCACATAAATTCAAGCAAACCTTCCTTTTCAAAGCGCATGGCGAGTCCTCACTGATAATACTTCCACTTTTTGACTCCAATTTTGCTTTCTTCAAAACAGATGCCATGACGGAACCTTGCTCAAAAGTTCGTTTACGGTCCTACAAAAAAAATTTATACTGTGTGGAAAACTTTTGGTGGTTTTACTTTAATAAAAATAATCTTCCTCTTGATAATTAAATTTTATTTTCTTCCTATCCTTATGTACAGATTTGAAATTTCAAATTCATGACTTCATTAATTTTGAGAAGGATATTAACCTTAACCATTTCGCACAATCCTTCACCCATTTCCCTGACTGTCTTCATCAATTCCTGATCATACCTACAAAGAGAGTTACACTTACAAAGATAAATTTATCTTTTCACTTCACCTATATTTATTAAAAATAGCTTTCTTCAATTGATTTTATATCTTCTTACGAATGCCTGCTTGCCAAATTAAATATTCTAGGAATCAGCACCGAGGTGGAAACAAATCTTGTTTAGATTAGTTTAATAGTTTTGTTAGTTAGTTCACAAATAGCAACACACTGTCACTTAGAAAGATTAAAGGTGATGCTAAGATGAACTGAATAAATTCGAAAATCTGCTAACTAACGAAACTATTAAATTAATCGTAAATCACCAGTTTTTCGATGAAAATGTTGAACTACTATCCAAAAAGAAACGACATTTAATTAAACAATTCCACGAAAAAAATGATTTTTTTGCTAATAAAATGCATTTAAAGTTTAGCAAAACTATACCAATCTAGCTTAGCTAGAACAAGCTGCTTTTAACAAGCTACTATTGGCTAAATGAATAAATAAGTAGTTAATCTCTTGCCTAGTATCTCCTACAATATCAACATTAATCCATCAGCATAAAAATTAAAACACATACAACCAATAAAAACTTACACACAACCGAGAGAGATCATATTACAGAAGATTTGTGCCAGGCAGAGAAGTTGATTTTTTGGATAATCAGCAATATGTCGTTCAAGAAACATTCGCCGTAACTTCCACTGCTCATCACTTTCATGTATTGCTCTTAAGCTGTCCAAATTATCCACATTTAAGAATTCACCCATTAGAAACGTTTCACCCTGCAAATAGCACTTGTAATTTTTTTGCAAGAATTTTAAAATTACCTCTCTCTTGACATCCTTGAAACACAGCAGAACATATTCTTCGAAAGTTTCTAGTTAGACGAAGAATCAATATGAAATCCCAACAAACAGAAGAAAAATCAGGATGGCTGCTTATCACTATTATAGCATTAATGCTAACGAATACATATACAATATAACCACTGTATTATCCATAATCTTGATCCTCGGAATACAATTTTGATGGTGAAAGTCGGTTACAAAATTTTCTCAATCTTTATGGCGGAATTTCCCTTATAAATTCTTCTTGAGGTATATCATTCCATTAAAGTGAGCCCGTTCCGTCACTAAATTGCTGAATTACTGATACAAAAGCCTAAATATGGTGTAATATCCCTAATATCCCTGAGCCTACACGATGCACAATAAAAAGCCTCACTACTTTCAACAGATTCTGGCATAAATGTATCACACGAAAGACATTCCTCGAAACAAATATTAAAGATTGGATTGAATGCATTTTGCGCCAAAATGACATTTCAAATAAATTTAAATTATCGGAAAATAAACAGTCCAATCTGTGCATTATTACGATTAAAAGTTATCACGTTTATTGGGATATAAACGATAATCCAGAAAAACAACACGGAAAATAGCGATATTTGAAAGAAGAGATTGAGTTAAAATTAAATTTCCCGTAGCATGCTGATGAAACTTCAATTTTTAAATGTTGAATAATAGAATAAAATACAATGAAAATATCTTGATTTAAATTTTAATTTTAACTAAAATAATCGATGTAAGAAAATAATACCTTACTAGTCGTTATTGCATTAACAGTAACAACAAATTACACTTAGTCTTCATTTCATATTTTACTTCTCAAAGTTTCCTGATATCACAATAAGCTTAACACAACTAAACCAAATGCTTATTTTTGAATGTATGGTTTCTATGCTCTCCTCAATTTATCATCCAATTGACCGCATGAAATCAGTGCAAAAATCTACTATACAACATCATGCAAAGTAATGTTATTGAGCAGTAAGAAAAGGGGAGAAAAAAGAGCATAATAAAGAAAAAACAAATTGGTATCAAATTACGGTAGTAAGCTAAGTAACGCAAATTGAGGCACGGTTTCTGGAATGCAACAATTGATGAATGTGCTGGAACAGAAACATTGGGATATTCCGGGTCAAGCAAAAGCCGAGCAATGAAACCAGTTAATGTAGAATCTTTGTAGCACTGCGAAAGATGTTGAATGAATCCGATATGGTTAATAGCTCTAGAAACCCGATACAGTAGTCTAGACAACCACCAAACTTCATCGGAACGAAGTGATGAAATAATTGGTGGTGTTGCTTTCCAGCATTTCGAATAATCAAAACGGTGCGTTCCTTGAGCAACCTATAAATTTGGTCAAATTTGCAAATCAAAATTTTCTCGTAAATTCCTATAAATTTAGTTAAATACTAAAAATCAATATACACAGATTGTTTTCTTGTCGCTTAATATTGTTACTTTTGCGATTACGCAAGAGATCGTTTAATATTAATGTCAGAAAGTGATTAGAACATCACCAGCGTACCACGTAAACACTTCGTTTGAAGAAATTGCTGGTAGAATAAGTGGCTGAACTGGACTTTTTGGAATTACTTATAAAATGAGCGGCTATTTCGTTGGTCAAGTCATTGCCATTGTTATTTCCTCATCAAGATCAAATAAACAATTGCATTTAGCAAGATCCAATCATGAACTTTACTTCAAAAACTAAAAGTATATTTCAGCCCACCTGTTTTCGTCCAAGTGGTGTAAGATACATTAATTTTGTTGCTGGATCAACATAATAATCGGGGATCTGCTTTCGTGAGAATGGTGAGAAAGAGCTCAATGAATTATGTGAATTAGAAGTATTCATAATACTAATTGGTGATTCATTTGTTGAAAAATATTGTGACTCATTGCAACCGGAATCTGACATAGCTTTGCTTGCATCCACAATAAGCCTCTCCAGTGCTTCCAGAGTCTTTTTGTGTTCAGACAAAAGCAATTCCTCTTCTACAAATAACATTTTATATCAAACTGAACTGAATGGTTTATGAAACTTACATTAGTAAAACTAACGATTTCTTGTTATTGGATTCCATTTCTTAATAAAAATTTTTTACACAAATATCTTGTTGCAGTAAATAAAAATAAAAAACCATTAAAATGGTTACAGATTTTCCTATCATATTATAAATGAATATGGCAAAAAATTTTTAGTGTCTGGAATATGCAACAAAAAGTAATGCAATGGAACTTTGCACTTTAAAATATGGAGAGAGCATTTTGGAATATATTATTCTTCATCATATGCGGCAATTTACATCATTATTAGCGAGATAATCATAAAGACATGTTTAAAAATATTCACGAAAGAATATAGAATCAAAAGCTAAAATGAATCTTAACTGTAAGAAAAAGAAAACCATTTAATGGCAATTCTAATAAGTATTAATAACCATTTCAATTTTTCCATCTCGCCAAAAAAAATTCTTCCCTTACTTTTATGCAGAATAAACAAAAATGTTTAAAAGCAAAATCATACCAAGGTGAAAGAAAGTGCGTTGAAACCAGCCTGCTTTTTCCAACCTTTCTTCATCTTTCAGCACTCTCAAACACAAATTTTCTGCACCCTCTTTCAATGAATTCATTAAAATAAGCACATTTGGCTCCAAATTATATTCCAATGCTTCGTAGACCTGCATAAACTTCCAATGCCATAAAATTACTATTTAAGTTCACTTCTTTGATCGCTAAATTTTATCGAAAATCCTTCCATTTAGTTTTAGATTCTTTTGAATTTTTTTTGTCCTAATTTTTGTGACTGAACGAAAACATTAAGCCAAAAAAAAAAATCGGTTCTTTTGTTCTTTAAAAAGAAAAACATAATCTAGATTGATGTATATTAATACATTGCAACACCTAACTTACTACCATTCCTATATCACGATAAGATGTTCAGGTCAGATTTTTTAGAAGGGAGTTAAAGTGAATAAATTGTATATGAAAACTCAAATCATTCAAATTGTATCAATGGTAAATTTTTCAAAAATCACTTATATCCTTTCTATATCCGAATTTAAAATCATTTGGATCTCAAACCACGAAAAGCTTACCTCTAGCATATCAGGAGAAGTCAAAATACAAATGTATGAAGCTAAATTTTCTATATCCTGTGTACATTCGAGTGAAAATTTCCGTCGCCAGAATGCATCTGACAAATCGACATAAAAACGACGATTAGAACGAATGAACGGCATAATACGTTGTAGATCATTGTCACAGTAACGCCACGGTCGGATCCACGTAACCCATACATCTAAAAATCTGAAAATAATATCCTGCCCTGCTCTTTGAAATATAGCGCTCGCATCGAGAAATCAGTATCTCAGAAAAATTTAGATTTGGGAGCATAATTCAAGCGCATATTTTAATGAGAAACAGAAAGTACAAACAAATGAATCAATGAAGATTAACCGAAAAGATTGGTAAATGACGGATTTGGTGGCCAACGAGTAAATAATGACAAGAAAAAATCAAAAAGTTCATCCGCAAATGGTGCATTCCATTGCAATTGAAGTTTTGATTGGGAAAAATTGAACTCTTCCGATTCAGCAAGTGCAAATACATGAATTTCTCTAAGAACAAATCTGAAATAGAAACACCATAATTTTAATTTTTTTAAAGAACACAACCAAAAATTATTGTATTGGAAATAAATTTGAAAGTGACCAAAGAAGAAGCATTAAAAGAAGACTAAAATCCTCGAATAAATTTGAGTTTTAAAATACTCTTTAGTGATGGAACATCCGATAACATTTAAACTCATCATATATAATCATAGTTAACCTTAGGGCCATGAAACGATAATCAGTTGGCCAATTTGATAGCGAGCAGTATGAGCGAACAAGAATACATATGAATGTTAGAAAATGTGGTGAAATGGATTGCGTCATAGTCCGTAATGTTCGAATGGAGTGTGACGAGGGGCAGAGCGCATACCGTCTTAAAGCTTCCTGTAATCATGAAGTTTGAAATACATATAAAACAAATATCATAACTGATAGCTGCTAGCAAAGTGAAATCTTTGGAAATCATGATTAATTATTTCGAGAATACTATTGGAGCGATGTAAATCTGCGATTATAAATTTCGATTAATGAGTCTCTAATAATGCCAATGAACAGTCAAAATCGACCGAACCTATATGCTAATCGAAATAAGCAAACAGGAACGACGGAAGCTTCTCAGAAGCTTGAGATAAAGTTGAAAAGACTTTGCTTTGCATATCATTACTGAGATTAGTTATTTTAAGAGCTAACTAAGACTAGACTATTCAAAAATTAGCAAACCAAACAACAGGGTAGCTTATATTTGCAATGTAGAAACAAAAGCTAAACTTGATGTGCATTCATTCCATAACTTTAGCTCACGACACTAAATGATTGTGTAGTTTTTGTGATAAATGAAATTACGACAAACAAAAAAAGATTTTTTTTTGACAAACACACTTCTTTAAAGAGATTCAGCGGTGTACTGTAACTACTCTTCATCGTATTGCCAGAATGAATTTTTTTCGCTGTTACAGCACTTGAATTTTCTTCATTCACCGGCATCATAAAACAAACATAATCGGCGAGAAGCCTCATATAAACGCTATCTTGAACCGTTTTCAGTTGTAATATACATGAGCTACGCTCCAAATGTCGGCAAAAAGAGATCACAAAGTACTCGAAAAATTCGATGTTTGATTCTAATAATAGCTGAAATATGAAATGTATATTTCCTTTCCTGCTTATATTTTCTAATTCAGTTCGATTTATAAACACAACAGAGATCAATGAAACGTCCATCTAATTGTTGCAATAAAGTATCCAGAGATTTTACTCACATATTAGCTCAACTACTAGTATTACAATAAAAAATTAATTTTGGAGTAGATATAAGAGATGGCGAGAGTAAAACCTTGCCTTGAATATAACGGAATTTGTTCCAATCAACTCAATCACTTGGTCATATTCATTTATAGAATCATTTATCCCTGATTGTAATAGGACAGATAAAAGATCGATTTGTGAATCATTGAAAATACGATCGATCGCCGATTGCAAAAAATACGTATCCACAGCGTAACTTTGATTCTGGATACGCAATAGGAGCTCACTGCAGGCAATTGATAAGCGTGATGGATAACTACCATACATATCCATTCCTAAAAAATTATTAGATTTAAGCCACCATAAATTCTAAGCAAACTAATTTACACATGGCTTGCTTGTAGAGAATAATCTTAACTTTGCTAATGGTAACATTTATACCACAGTAAACTAACCTCAATATTAGTTTCCAAATTGTAATAAAAAAGCTTAATTTTTTGTTCGTTCGTAATAATTTTTGAAAAGCATTAATTCGACCGGAAAAGGGGAAAATAGAACTTATACTGTGATTTGGATCGCATCAAAACCCAATTATCCTATACTGTAAAGCTAAGAAAGACTAAAAAGCATGGGCGTAAAACGAGAAGACATTCTAGAAGTTTAAATAAGGCTCTAAAAGTATTAATATTTTAATGATAGCATATCCCACGCAATCGTAGAAAAAAAATTGAGAAACACATATATAATTTTATTCCTGTGATATTATCACGAACGTTGTGGTAGTACTTATCAATTTGAACATTATGATAACGAGAACTTGATAAAATTTTCGACAAATTTTAAACCATCTAAAATGAAATATTACTGAAAATTGTTTTACAATAATCATATATTAGATCACTAAGAATGAAAACTTTTTATTAATATGCATGCTTTCAATGACATTTGGAACTCTCAATTTTTACTTAGCGAATATCAAAAATACTATATATAACATTTAGTGACAAAGAATTGCAAAATTAAAGCAACCAAAGTTTCGGAAAATACTTGATGAATATAAGTAATAATAGAAATCAGTGAAATTCCAAAAAAAAAGCTAAATTGAAATTCTACAAAAGTAAAATCCAAAAAAGCTAATCATTGAAACTAGTAATGATGATTATTGTTAACTTAAATTTAGTTGAAGATTGGATCGTTTGAATTCTAATATTACTTTTTTTTTGGAAAATCTGTCTTGTCTCTCAATCACTGATAAGCAGAAATAGCAAGAAATCAATAAAACTCCCAAAAAAAAAAACTAAAATGAATAATAAGACGCTCTAAATATATGCATAATCCAGAATTCAAAATGCTTTGTAACTACAGATCATGCACAATTACTTTTGTTCATAAAGCCAATTTACCGATGGATAAATTTTTTCTTTACACTGATGCTACTACAAACACTTACTTTTATTGCTGAGGTAAATCACTGATATGCAAATTTTTTTCAAACAGTTCAAAATATAATACTCAATAGAAAAGCAGCTTCATGTTTTGCGAAGCCTCCTTTCCCGTTTTTTTATCTTTTTTTCTTCTTCTTGCTCTGGTGGTTCTGCGAAAAACCATGGTGCAATGATCAGTTTCCATAGCTTATACAATACATAGGCCGGAATCAATAACAAGAACCATAAAATAATGGGCCAAATGGTAGCTGCTGTTGCAATGAATGAACATAAAATTACCACATCCTTACAGTATCTGAAATAATAATTACTGCTAATTGAAATTGGAAACTTCTAGCTAAAAGTAAAATAAAAAAAAATTGGAAACTAGTAATAATGATTACTACTACCTTGAATTAAAAATTTTTAGTTGAAAGTTGAGTCGTTTAAATTCTAATAATTTTATTCTCTTTTTGAAAATCAACTGCAGAAAGTCAAGGCTATAGAGATGATCCAAATGCAGACAAAAACATCCTAACGTTCACTATCCATGAACAAAATCTGCAAATCACTAACTCTCCAAAAGCATCTGGCTGATTCAGGTCTAAACCAGCATCTATTATCTGTCCCCTCTCGTTACGACGGCATACTGCCATAGAACGCATAAGTAGAATGGCTGCAACTTGAAACACACAGCAAATCGAAAATCCAAGCTGCAAAAAAACTGGTAACTCGTAATAGTTGTATACAAAATCTGATTAAATCTAGAATCAATAAATCGAAACAATTTCAGAATCTTGCCAACCATCAAGAAAACTTCTCTAGTATTCGAAAATCATCCTAGCGCCATAAACGTGAGAAGTTAGAACTGATTGTTTTGCATAAATCTACGATCGAATGATAATGAGAAACCTATACGCTATAAACAAACTATATAAAAGTAGGTTTAATCCATAATTGATAAGCGTTCGTATGGCGTCATATTTCACTATGATTCAGAACACTGTATTGAAAGCACTTATGTTACTTATCAACTAATATAAAAGTTCATTGGAAAACATACCCATTGCCACACTGGTCGTCTGAAGAAAAATAACGAAACCAATATGTAGAAAGCCTGTAAAACATGATTTTAAGATATCAAAAACGTGGATGATAATTATTTAATTTGTTATAGAACTGATGTGTATTCATATATCACTTTATTACTTCGTTTTAAGTTGTAAGAGTTATAAAAGTCACTATTGACATGTGACGAAAAAATAAAATAAAACCTAGAGTTTGAGCAATTATATCATAAAAATTTGTCTATACAGTTAATTTTTAATTTCCCATGAATGCTCCCAAATCTGATCTGAACACATTAATATCAGAGGAGCATGATAAGATTTGGGTAGCATCAAAATATAACGAAGCACAACTCCATGGAACTTTCAAGGCCCTCCAACAAGCAAATGGATTTTAAATGATTTTCATGAACTGAATGAACTTCTTTTAGGAACTCATCAATGCTTTTACCAATATGCAGTAGTCTACCCTTCAGAATAACCAATTATACTGAGTGACAGTAAATCCCCGATAGATTAACTTGCACTATGATCAAATAAAAAACGAAAAGTAAGAAATCAAGAGCGGAAAACTGAAAGTGCTTTATTTCATGTACATTAATTTCACTCTTTTTTCAATGCATGCATGCAATGCTTGCTATGCTATGAGAATGTTCCAACCGACGCTAATTTCTTCCAATTTATTACCTCAGCTGAATGTAAACAATAACTTAACCAGAGTTACTGATCACTAAATGATAAGTGATGTATTTCCTGTTTGATTAATCACTTGCAATCTGAACATTTTATAGTTCCATAAAGAAACTCTTTACAACTAATCAACTGCATTTTTTAATTCACAAATTGTTTTGAAATTCTCATAGTTCAACGAAAATCACTATAATACATTACTTCACATATGTAAAGTAACTTCGCGCAGAAAGCTAAAACAAAAAAAAAAAGTTAATGTATACTTACCGAGGAAAATACGGCAGCAGTTGAGTAATATAATATCACAGTTTTGTTTTCTTCATAAATTTGTCTCTGGCCACGTGTTGCAACTTTACCTGATCTTCCGCTTAAATTCATCACTGTCCAAGCATTATATTCATTTCACCGATATGACAACCCCCACTATAAATACAAATAACACATAATTTAAGATACATGAAATTCTTTTTAACGAAAATCGTTACAATGATGTAACTAATAGTTGCAGCAACAGTAGTTGTATAATAATTCCGGTTTTAAACTAGATGAGCAAATGATGAATGTATAAGCGCAAACTTTTCTAATCCATTTACTAAAAATCTAATTTCTATATAAATATTACGGTATAAAAACGAAACAATTAAAATCTGTTTTTACTTACTTATTTTAAATTTGAAAAATTTTAAAAATCTTTAAGGCAATATTACCTTAATGAACTTTTACGAAGAGTTTGGGAATTGTCATACTAATGAAATTATTACACTACAATTTATAAAGGATCTCTACGTGATAATTGCATATTACCTACCATCAATAATACTACCTCAATGAAATTTTACGATGAGTATGAAAATTGTCATGCAAATGAAATTATTGCTACAATTTCTAAAGGATCTCTACGTGATAATTGCATATTACCTACCATCAATAATACTACCTCAATGAAATTTTACGAAGAGTTTGGAAGTTGTCATGCTAATGAAATTATTACTACAGTTTCTAAAGGATCTCTACGTGATAATTGCATATTACCTACCATATGTTTCATAAATTTCAAAAAAGAATTTAGAGAATAAAAATAGCTATTATTCAAATATAATAAATAGCATTTCCTTTTTATCATGAAAAATACATTTACTGATTATCAACATACATTACACAACGTGTAACACTAACAAACTCCGAGGGAATATTTCTTTTTCTTCTTCATCAAAAATGACAAAATAAAAGAGATTGACAAAATTGAGCACAAAGTCTCACTATAAAGAGTAGAAAGAAAGATAACGCAACAAAAAAAAAGAATAATGCATTATGGCATGAAATAAATACATGCAGTAATTTAAGAAAAAAGAAATATATATGAAAATTGGACCGGGGATTTGTCATAAAACTCTTGTCAAAGTTTTAACAAAGAGATCAAGGTTAAAAACGCTTATTCCTACCAGTGTTGAGAGAGATCAAGGATAATCTTTCATAAACGGATACGAACAAATACTGCTAAGCGTTTCTAATCTTACTATCATTTTCGAGGAGAGGAAACAAAAAAAAAAAAAAAAAAAACAATGATTGAGTTTCGATATAATATCTAGTAACATATATCCAAAAGTCCAGAATCTAATTAAATTTAGACCAAAATGCAAAACAAAATAAAAGAACACAGCTTTCAAGTCGAATTTATTCACATGATGGAAACAAAAAACGTAAAGTTTAAATGATAAAATATTCAATTTGAAGTGAATATCACTAAAAGGCGGCATTTCATTTCTATTTATTTCGATGTAAATTGATGAAAACAATGAAAAATATTTAACTATATTAAAGAAAAAATGAAAAATTGGAGGGAAAGCATTAATGGCATGTTACACTGTTATCAGTGATCGTGTAACACTAGACGAAATATTTCATTTGAGATGAAAAATGAACCAGTTGCAGGACGAAGTACAAAAAAATGATTGAATGATTGAATTGGATCATCATCTGTCTGAAAAAAGAAATTAGTCAAACGATGTGATTTTTATTTTCGTCAGGAAACGTTAGAAATGCCCATCATACAATGAAAAGCTATTTATGATTGCGTATGCCAAACACCGACTTGTACTTCCATTAATTTTACAAAACCACCAAATCATCTCTCGTAATCCAGACTTCTTTGCATCTCAAAACGTGACCTAAGTATTAACAAGCCTTTTGTGGCAAACCTTCGCAATAACTAATCTGCCACGAAACATTTAAGCCGGGTTTTAGGAAAAAAATAAAAAAAAAAGAAGGAAATCCCGGAGTGAAAAGAAAGTTTCTTTTTTATAATTATTTATATTTCACAAAATCATCTTTTAAATTAAAAGAAACTGCTGGTCCAAAAATATATAGTTCGCAGAAAAGAATTAATTTTAGCATATTTTAAATAATTCATACATAATCAGCCACATTATATTTTTTATTTTTAAAATTCATTTGTACTCTGCGCTATAATTCTCTACTAAAATTATTTCTTTGAATCAGAAATCGAGTTTTATAGCTCGAAAAAGAGAAACAACCTTAAGTTGTCCGATGACTGCAACAAGTATGGACCCGTCTGGCAGTGGCTGACAATCTGTTTTTGTTATTGCTCGTTGTATCATCCTAAATGGCAAGGCCTGAAAAAAAACAATGAAGCAAATAGACAAAGTTTTAAGAACAAAGATATAAAGTGGTGCTCTTATTCTTTACTTCAATATAGCTAAAAAAAGTTATTTTTACGGAAAGTATATAGCAAGTATATAGATAAACTAAACGTTAATTTTGGAAAAGCAATGAGCTTTTTGGTAACCTCTCGTTTCCAAGCAATTTAATTCTTCTAACAAAAAAAAGCTGAAATGATAAAGTAACATCAACAGGATTTATATGCAGAAAAACCGCAGGCATGACAAGGCACGCTTTTGTCCAAATGAATTTGATCCCATTCCTTCTGTTAACGAAGGAACTCACATTTTTAAGGTTCATCAACAAAACATTACTATGATATACTAATGAGTTCTTGTCTTACATTTTTACACGGAATTTTCTACAGTTTAGAGACCAATGAACAATGAGTTCATAGCCAGATATCCGATTTCCTTACCAGCCAGCATCATCTTTCTATAGAAAAATTAATAATATTCATTTTTTCGTGTAACAAAAGTACTTACAGCAAATTTCTGCAAAATAGAATCCCGTCCTTTTACTTGCACACCCTCAAACGTCATATAGGAGTTCATGGGATCGTAAAGATCACTTAGGCCTGAACCTCGTGCTGTAGGATCCTGCACATCGAATTTTGAATAATAATGTTGGATAAAAGCATTCCCTATTTCTTCAAAGTTTGGATTAAAATTCATCCTGAAATACCAGGAATTTTAGTTTCAAGAAATTATATGGGAAAATCTTGGAACTAATAAATCCATTCAGTACCACAAAATATTACTACACAATATTTCACAATGTGTTACTTGATCCCACTAACAATTCATAGAAATTTTAAGGCGAATAAGTTTCAATTGAAAAGATCTAAATAGTAATTCCACAGATAAACAAAGTTTTTAAATAATTAGAAACCGATACCAAAACAGTCATTTCAACCGTTTAAGCCATCCGAAACACAGCACTTTCAAATCAACTAATTTCTTCCTTTTTTTCAGAAGAGGTTAAGGAAATTCCTCATCACAGTTTAAAAGGCAGAACTTACTCTTCTAAACAGACGATAATCTCAAAATCTCAAAAATCTTCCATTCAAAATCTAATGGCTAAAATTGTTAATATACAAGTGACAATCATTTTAAGCATCTCATCCTTCTGTAATAAAATTTCATTCTGTACCGTATATTTAAATGATTGATTGTGTAATGATTTTCTAAATAAATACTGATATTGAATGAAATAACATTTGTTAAATGATGAAAGAGCTTTGTTAAATGTCTTTATTATATCTCTATGCACAGAAATCAATTTTTTGAAATGCCTAAGAAAAGAATCGCTCAATCATCAGCTATCGGAAGTAGCTCGACGGCGGTGCAAATTCATTATCACGTTCATCGCGCTGCTTTGCGATCCATCTATCATAAAGCACTGAAATATAAAATTTTGTGCAAAGTTATAAGTCTTTCAATATGTACGTTACCCTTTTATTAATATCAAAATCAATGGGAGACACCGAAGATATTATACTGTTGATCTTTTAATCAATTTGCAAAAAATATACCTTTTCCACGGTCCCACTCGCGAACTGGAGTGAATTTTTTCTGTTCTGGTTGCTTCGCACACACTTCCATTGGGGGTCCATTAGGAAGAGGAATGTCAAGAAATTTCGCTTCATTATCTCCTGAAATGAAGAAAGAAGCTAACGAGAAAAATAAGATGAAAACAAATATCACTGATTCCACAATATTTATTATAAAGTGAAAATCACAAATCTTTCTTATTTTATAGTTAAATACATGGCATTTCCTACTACAAAATGTGCTAAGGTATTTAAATCTGAATTAACAATAATTCTTACCTTCAGAATCCCATAGAGGTAATTCCTGTAGACCTTTCCTCTTCCGGACTCTATTTAATTGTTCCAATTTCTTCTTTTCTCGCTCTTCAAGTAAATGCTTCCTTTTTGCTCGATGAACTTCAGTTTTCTAGAGACAAAAAATAATTGAAAAAAGAAAGTGCAAATACTAAAGTTCCCAAATTGAAAAATCCCAAATTGTAATTGGCATGACTTACCTTACTTAATTCCAATAATTCTTGTATTTGTTCTTGCCTTTTAGTTTCGCTGACTGGTAGCGGAACATGAGAAACACCATAAACGCGCTGTTCTAAATTTATTTTTCAAACTAGCAAGCAGTTACATGAAGAAAGTTTTCTCGTTAAAACAATTAAAAAATAAAGTCCTTAATAACGCTTTAAATCAATTATGATACATAATGAAAATGGTGAGCAGTTCAGTAATTATTCAGCAAAAATCAAATCGATTAATAATCGGTACAGTTTAAATTGACTGTCTAAAATCAAAAAAATTATAATGAAATAGCTTTTTTCATTATACTGCTCCATGTAAATGAAGATCTGTGAAACAAGCATACCTTCATCTGGATTAAAGTGTACTGCTTCGCTCCCTTCATTTTTCGCTTTCTCAGCATCGTCCAAACGTTGTTTCTCCTCCTCAAGCTTCTTTGCATTAAAATCTACCAAAAATTCTACTGGTTCATTATCACCTGAAATATAAGACTGTTCCTCCGTCAAGTCATCCATTCATCAATTAGATTACAAAAATGAATAATTCCACTTGACATAATTCACAAAAAACAAACCATTTAAAATTGCTTCGCCCTGACTTAAACGAGCATAAATTTCACTTTTTTCTTCCAGTATCTTTTGTACTCGTTTTCTCTGCTCCTCATCTTGTGCTATTGACTTTTCTAGATCACGGATACGGGCTTCTCGTTGCCGCTTCTCTTCTGTAATTTTCTTCTCTTCTTCTTTGCTGATCCGTAGGACACTCTATAGGAAATTTTTCTGTAGAAACTTTGCTTTTTTATTAAAACTATTTGGAATTATGGCAATCTTTCAAATCTACATCAAATGCTCATCAAACCAAATGCAATATACTCATTGTAAAGTTTGGTCATATGCTTGTCTAATCCAAAAACTTAATCTTCCTATGAAAAATAACTTCGAAAAATAATTTTGAGCGATATCGACTCTCAGACCTCCGCTAACGAGATGAATCGAAGGACCCATGCATATTTGTTTTCAGAGAACAACTTCATGAAATCACTGCATACCTTCTTGTTAGGAGCTCTCGCCGGAATCTTAGTTTTCTGACGCTGCTCGCTAATTTTGCGATACAATTCGCCCTTGAGCAGAAAAAGCGATGATGCATCTGACGTTTCCAGGTAATGCTTCTCACGATTTGAGGATGATGGACCGAGACTATCCATCATAGCTGTAAAATACAAATCCCTTCCACCTCATTAAAAAGAAACAAATCAGATATTCCACGCTCTTTTTCCATCCCCAACGGATAATCATTTCTTTCAGTCCATTTCGCAGTTCACTACCAATTTGACTAATTCCAATCTAACATCATTATTAGCAAGCAATCGAAATTTAAACTTACATTTTTAATATTCCATGTAACTCATTGTTCAAATGTCGAACTATTATTTTAATACTTAAATGCTAAGTCTGAAATAATGAAGCAATGCTGTTCATACTTCTGCTCGTGCATTACAAAATCACACCAATTCAAGTTATTTATTCATTAGTAACAATAAAAAAAACAACATTTCCAATCATCGTCATCTTTTCTACACAGTCTTACTGTAGGGCTCCTGCACCCCGACCATATCCACCCCGATAGCCTGATACTGGTGCTGCACCCGGACCTGCCTCGGTTACCTTTTCGGCTGTTCGGTATGCATCTCTATCGCTTTCTACTTTCGGTCCTAAAAAAACATTTACTCTTCAGAAAACATGGAATTTAGTAAGCATTAAGACAAAGAAAAAAGATATGTCATCTCTAAAGCGATTAACAGTTTAAAATTGAAGAAATAATCTGACTCACAAAGTATCAAATTTAGAGAATTAAAAATAAATACCTCGTGGCATACGCTCAAATCCGGGCCTTGGTTCTCGCTGTTTGGCCTTGACGGTAGATGGGACAATTTCAGTTGGTAAATGGAGATATTCTCGTAAATAATCAATACCCTCATTTGTCAAATACCAATAATGGTGGCGCCAAGCAAACTGTTCCTTTACATATTCTCGTGAAGCAAGACTCTGCAATTAAAAATTTTAATTAAAATGCTTTTCAAATCCACACCTTTTCTAACTTTCTCATACCATATTTCACAATATATGCCAATACCAATTAATATAGATGTTGTCTAAAACAACATAAAGCATGAAAAATTCACTTACATATCGGACAAACTGTTAACAAAAAACCGACTTGTACGTATGAAAGGAAAAGGAAATAATAGAAACGGCCCACCTTGCAAGCTTTAATCACCTCCAAATTGGTTACATTCGGTATGTCTGGATGTGTCTTCAAATTGTAATCCTTCTTTGCTACACATACGCCTTCTTTGAACAAATATTCATAAATAGCTTTCCGATTTTTTGTTGGCATCAACATCCTTGTTGGTTTTTCAAAAATTCTATTTGCAAAAACAAATTCCCCTGATATTATGATATTAATAGATGACAATAACGGCAGCAATTTAAGCCTTCGAAAGCATACAGCAAAGCTATTTTGAGAAGATATGAGAGGAATTAAAAGAACAATTCCATTAACATTCTGCAGCAAAATTCCATGACTGCCACTATGGTAACTAAGTGCCGATGCAAACGATCACTTGGAAAAAGCAGCTAACCCAATCCTTTTCCAGCATTTAGCATTCCAGCGTCAGTCAAACTCCACTTATTCATCAAAATACGGTGGTTAGTATAAGACTACAAACCATCCATCATTTTTACAAGTACAATATCCTTTATTTCTATGAAACATTGTACTACTGACAATTAAGCAACAGCGAAGTTTCGAGACAACTGGGCAAACGTAACATGCTAAGCCCTAATCCACATTAGCATCAATTCCAGATCTAGTGATTAAGCAACGACATACAGCAATCCGAAGTAAATCACACTCAACAACAAAAAAAACACCCTAATGGATGTTATAGTCCCACGACGGCCGTTTCCTGACAATTGTTCGTTAACGCGGTCGCGGTCCGTAATTAAATGATTCGTCCAAGTGCGGTCATGCAAGGGACTGCTAGCTTTATGTCAGTTGAGAGGGTGATACACGGGCAGTATGTGTTGTTGCCGCGAGTAACAAGAGCTATTTGCGAAGGAAGGAAGCCGGAATAAACCAATCGAAATATGCGTTTTATTGACTTGTTGAAAGGAATACAAGAATATCGGAGTAATATAGCTTAAGGAAAATTTTCTGTCCAAATTAAATTTACAAAAAAAAAGCATTGTGGGAATAGTATTAATGGATAAGATTTGACAAAGGGTAAATTAAAACTGAAAAATACAAAAAAATGACCTAATATCCCATGTGATTACGTACTACATATATATACAATACCGAAACAATAAGATATGAATAGTATATATCAAAAATATTTGGATACACTATAATATGAAACTACAAATATAACTTATTGCTTTCTTTGCGTCTATCATTTTAGAAACTACCTTACAATATGCCTATTATTTCACATTATATTATCAGTGGTGTAATGGGCACATCAAGTCTGTACATATCAGATTCATCCCATTACAATAGTAATGATCGCCATTAACCTGATCTGATAAGAATCATTGGCTAAAGTGAATTCTATTCTACCAAAGATATTTCATAACATTCAAAAAACCTGCTGATAAAAACGTAGAAAAAATATCTAAATACGAGAAAGAAGTACTTTCTATAAATTTTTGCGGTTCGAAAATATATTCCCAAAAAGGACTAAAAAATTCGTTCCAAGCTGTAAATTGCTCAAAAAACGACAAAAAAATTATGGAATATGTTCGTAGGGGGCAAAAAAACAATCCACGCAGAAAGATGGCAGAGACAGCGGAAAAAGCAGTCTGAAATGTAGCAATGAAAAGAGAAATAATGATAAATTGACAACATTCCAAAGAAAATAGCAATAAAGGCACGATAAACGGCCTCAAATTTGATACTGAAGATACTTTCAAATATACAACATATGTTGCACATACACACAAGCATACAACACGCATACAAACAAATATGTGAATATTCAACAACTCTTAATTATTATTACTACAACGATTTGTTAACACATTCGACTGCAGCGCGAAACTTGAGTGTTCATTCTAAAATTCCTTTGAATAAAGAAAGAAATATAGACGAAATTTACTAAGTAAAGTATAAGAGATGGTCACCGAAATACAGTGCAAACAAAGATAATGTGTTTGTTCAGCAAATAAGGCAAATGATGATCGAGGTAGCTTACTCTGTTCCCTAATTTACATTTTACAGCGCCTTAATTGCCGAGTACTAAATGTTCTGGGGCAATATACTGCGCTGAAAACTAATAAAGATGTGAATTAATGAAAGTAATTCAAAGAAAGAATAAAAGAAGTTGATCACTGGGTATAATTTCTCAGAATGTTATCCTGCACAAAATATAAGAATTCTGTAACAACCTCCAAAATAAAATCTTTCTAGAAATGTAACCGTTTCATTAATTTTAAACAATAAATTAAAGTTATGGAGTGTCATCAACGCGATCATTTGTTGAAGGCACCAAAAACGGCCCACATCACATCAACGCATGAATCTCTTTTCTTTTCGCTTTCAGCGTCGTAGTTAAGTTCAAGTAAAGATCGTACACGCTTCATTGCTATTTCATAATCCTAAAGAAAAGAAAAGGACTATGTGTAAACCTTTGATAGTACAATTAATTCAGATCAGCCAACAATGATGAATGATTCAATATTTAAAAACACTGTTGAATAAGGAGTTTGCAAATCAGCAAAATGTTGCTACACCGGCTATTATCATGGATTGAGTTAAAGATTCCCTGAATACAAACGCGTGGAAAATATATGGGATGAAAAGTTTCGAATCTAATGTTCCAACTCGAGCTATAAATTGCTTCTCGTCGAAAAAATCAAACCAGAGAACAAGAAATGGTCATTAAAGACGCTTTGAATTCTACTTCAAACTAGTCATATTTCACAGATAGAAACCTGAAAATGATTAATTTTTGGTACCGCTTATTGCAATAATTACGGGCTAATGAAAGAATAAAATCATAGAGAGATATAAAACAACTTAATGCATCTACAAAATCGTAATTTTAGTGCGAGATGGCTATTGTCTCCATTTAAATAGAATTTTTCTATTTTTCAAAGAACTACGTGCGATTACTGCTCACAGATTTATAACGCCTAAGTATCACCAAAAACTTAAAATCTCCAAGCAGTACGCCGGCAGAAGTTCGATGACACAACAGGTAGTATAACATTTAAAAACTTTATCCTGTTATGTTTTTTCTGATTTCGGTCGGTTCAATTTCAAGAAATGATGATATAAAAATGGGAAGTAAAACAGAGTCATAAAGCAATTTCTCATAGTTTTCCATATATAGAGATGAAATTCCTCCTCAAATTACTTTTGAACAGAAGTAATATGTGCAAACTCTAGAGGAGAAAAAAAGAATCACTTCAAAAACTCGACATTCTAAATTAAATTCCTTGGGTGCATTCGCTGTAATAAAAATAAAAAATGATCCGAAAATTCTTTGATGCCCAATCATTTAATGCTATTTTAGTTTAAAAACAAGAATTCGCAGTCAAAAACAGAGATGACCAATAGGTGCAGCTCATTTGGAAGTCACGAATAGAGCAACCTGATCATTAATCTCATCAGTCATGATTCAAAATCTGTAAAGTTTTTGTGGAAAAACAAAAAACTGGTTACCAACTAGTTATAACCATTAGAATAGTAAGTGTCAGTCGATTGTAAAATCAAGCGTGAAGGAAAGATACTAGCAAGTAATATGTACATAATTTTTAAGGACTTTGCTTAACACCAGGTTTCTTATGAATAAGGAGGAAAGCTACAAGTGAAGGTTTTACAAAAATAAATTCACATAAGTTCTGAACTAATTACTGGCAATGAACATTAAGTGGTAAGTACTGAATCCATGACCGAAAATTTTTATCAAAATACATTCAAGAACTGAACATTTTTCAAGAGAAAAATGTTGAATTTTTCCAACAGAAACTACACAAAAATTAATCGACAAAATCATTTATAAGTATAAATAATTATAATCTAAATAGAGTCTAAACTATTACACACAATTTCATTGTATATTATTAACAAAATTAATTGAGGTTCTGATGATGTTGAAAACTGAGATAATAAGCTCTATTTCACGCTTTAAAAATTATGGTCATTTTACAAAGAAACTTTTTTTTTCCTTTTGTTTTTAGAAAGCAGATAAAAAAAGAGTTAGTGTCGAACACCGCTAAAATAGTGAAATCTTGACAGTTCGATAAAAAAGGTCTCTCAGAAAAAAACAGATTTTCCAAGTCCTAAGTAATAATAGTTTAAAAGAATGCTAACCTGATCTGAAAGAGCGTTAAAAGCATTTTCTAAAACATCGCTGGCATGAGCCAACACTATCAACGATATCAATCTTTTCTCCATTCTGTGTACATCATTAGCCCATCGTGACAGTACAGTTTCCTGTACCTTCTGAAAAAAACCATGCTTAAAATCTGCACCTCTGTTCTTTTTTTCGGTAGAGAACAGAAATAATTATTCCTTTGAACTTCAGTCTCCTTCCGCTAACAGTTTCAAAATGAATGCCCTAATTAACTTCAGTGGGAAATAAAATTCATATGCAAAAGATCGAAACATATAACCAGTTGACAGCATATATTTTATCTTGATAATTATTACTGACTAAAAAACTAAATTTCCAATTAATTCTAAAAAAGAATATGACTTAGTTTCTATTATCTTGAAAAATAGAGGAATCATTTCTTCTTTGCTTAAATTAAAAGTGTAGACATTGATTTAGTAAGAAAACCAGCGCTGCGAAATGAAAACTTCTAGAAGCCTCATATTGGTTGTCGAAATAAAAAGATAAACTACAATTGTTTCAATTATTTCTTTTCTTTACAATGTATTAACGTGTTGACACGCGGAATACATGAAGAATATATGAAAAAACGACAACTTCCGAGACGTTGGAAGTAAACGATGCAACCAGAATGAACTGGATGCAAGTAACCAAATATTGCTGATGATAATCTCAATAATTCCATTTTTTTGGCTTATTTTTAGTATTGAATGGTAACGTTAGGATATTAAGTGATAACGGCAGTATTCATTATGATACAGAACATAATCCTCACAGCATCAAAACAAAGGCTGGTCTTTATCTTTCAAGTAGCTCATTTCTTAAAAACAAAAAAACCTTTATCAGTTTCTGTTTCATATTGCCATCATGAAGTGGATGGGTAGTCATGTCGAAGAGAAAGAAATTTTGCTTCTCCGTTGTTAATACACCTTTTTCGACCAAATTTTTCGCCAATCGTTCACGCACATTCCGAAGCTGAACGAAACATTTCACTCTATTCTCTATTAAACATTTTTAAACTGACGATTTGGTCCTTGAAATTCAGACAAATTAAATTAACAGTGCAGCAGACATTAAGATATAAACTTCAAGTTTCTCACAATCGAAAGTGAAAAATTGTCAGAAATAACCTGATAACGCAATTTGAGTGGATTCCAAGTTTCACCACTGAGATATTCAATCCAACTTGTCACGGTTTCCGGTGGTTGTGTTTCCTTGATATGCTTTAGTGCTTCATCCAAAATCACATCGCCTGTGGGTTGATCATTTTTCAATAAGACCTAAAGTATCGTAGTAGAGAATCATTTCAAACAGTACAAGTACAAGTGCCCAAATGGTGCACAAAAGCCATTTAAAACCATGAAGAAAAGTATTATTTTTAAAGACCCAATCAAGAATTACTTTTCAAAATTACGTTGTGCACAAGTATGAAACTTAGAAATCATGTGATGCAAAAACTGCTTTCTCTCAGAAACCACTCTTTGCTCTTTAAAAGCATATAACTTCGGATAGCAACAGCTTATGTATCAAAAGCTTTTCAGAACTTAACATAAATTTGCAAAAAGAAATCCAATTCTTCATTGAATTATTAACATAAGATACTGGATAACATAAATCTCACACAACTATATGATTTAAGTAAATATCACAGAAGCAAACCTTCCTACTCATCAAACTCTTCTTCCGCATTCCAGATTTTTCTAATTCAATCCGATTTCTCAGCGCCAGCTCAGTGAGAATGCATCCCCGAAGACCACTACTAATGCAATCATTCCAAAATGATGTATAACCCTGAATAAATAACAAATGGTTTTGGTCACAGCTAGATGCGCATTCCACTTCAATCTAGGATCGATAAACGAATTTACAGCCGGCAGTTCAAAACCATTTATTTTAAAGTATTCGTTTAGTAAGTTTCATCGAGTGATAATTTTTAGAAGTAGTTCGTAAAGATCCCACGCACAGCATTTCGAATTACATTAGAAAAAAAAACTAACTTCCCTATCCTTCAAACCCAGCAACAAGATTTGTTCCATTAACGTTAATCTTGTAGCTTTGTCATCGTCGTACTCGCCTTTAGAATCATCACTATCGATATTATCAATATCTTTTGCATTCTGGAAAAAGAAGCAATCATAATACTAAAAGAATGTGAGGAAATTAGAAAATCGTACAATTTCTTGATATTCAAATGTCCAACACGTTCCATTATTTGTTAACGGTTGCGTAAAGAGAATTTTTCTAAATTATAAACGTAAAGAATTAGCCAAGTTTAGATACCTCATCATTTTTGATAGATGCCAAGGCCGTTTTACGTCGTTGTACAAGACCGTCCGACATCCCACGTTTTCGCTAACTTTATAATTCAAATCTAAAACTTGAACAGAAAAACATATGATAATAACTGAACTGCATTTTAAAAGAAAGAGAGATGAGGTTTCCAATCGGTGGAATCTTTTTGTAATGCCGCTAATCATTGGCATTATTATCATTGCATGATAATTCAAGAAGTTTTTTTCTGTTTTCATCAGAATTATTCAATTTGTTACTTTTAACAACAAGTTACATATGATGGAATTGGTACATCATTTCTCTCTTTCTCTCCCTCTTATTAATTAAACATATTGACACAGAAAACAACGGATTAATTCAGCGAAGTCCCATTGCTCATTTCAAGCCATGTAAACACGGACAAATTAAATTTGTTATACTATCCATAATAAGATTAAATATTTACTACCAAACAGATATAAAATAAAATGTTTGACCTATAAAAGAATATAAGTCAAGGTATAAGCTAGCATTTGTAGGGCAAAAGAGAGGAATAGAGCAGAGAGAAATAAAGAAGAATTACCACTCGTCACGTTCTACTTCTTAATTCCGTAATTCTGATGGCATGTTCCGGATTTAATATAAGAAAAAAGGATGCTTCTTAACATAGGAAAAAAGCAGAAAAGGACGTTCCTTCGTGAATTGCACTTTTCAATAAAATTTGTTATTAAACCTAACTTGACGCATTCCTGCCAGGGTCTCTATATCCGCCAGACAAGTTCACCTGTCCTCTCCATCGTGTGAATACATTCCATTTCGTCTCCTCCTCCTTCTCCCTCCCTCTCCTCCCCCTGTCTGTCATACATATTCAAAATTTCGTTGTGAGAGAATTAAAGGAGTTTACAACCAGTGTTATTAAATGATGGATGCTACTGAATCCATCCGCGTGACGATTCTCTGATCTCTGGGTTCTATGAGAACTATAGGATATCAGCTAGGAGTGTTAATGGTGATGGATTGTAATTAAAGACAAAATTTTATCTGAAATGTCCATAGTGCTAAATATGAAATGATTCAGGGTTATGAGAAACCTTAATGGGTTGAATTTGAAGTGTTTCGGAGTTGTGTTGGATTTATAATGATTCGGAATTATACTAAACCTGATTATATAATAATGTGTAAATTAAAAGTCTTTTTTTGCATATGCAAATTTAGTTCCCTGGAAATTTCCACGATCGTATTTCGCTAGATATGTCCGGTGGATAAAAGAAGAGGAGTGTACTTTTCAAACGGAAATATGTATACGCTTGGAGTTGGCATATGGCAACGTTTGACGCAAAGGAGCAATTATTATATTGTCATTGTTGGATTGGATAATGCTGGAAAAACGGTAAATGCTTTTGAAATCTTGATTAATGGCGAAAATTTTTGTTGGTTCTTAGAATATCCCTCCACTTTTTTAGGACACTAGCAAGTTCCTTTTTCATCTTTTTTCTAAGCTTTTTTTTCAAGCTTCTAAACAGCTAAGAGCAGATGAAATTGCTTCCTGTTCGTTTCAGTATTCTATTTTTTTTTGTATTGATTCCGACATTAGAAATATAAAGAATTCTTTTCAAGGGGAATAATCGCTATTCCGAGGTTATCTAGCGATGGACGAGATATAAACTGTTTTCAGACTTTTCTAGAACAAATCAAGTCGAGATTTATCAGGAATTATCAGATGTTAAATCCACTGAAGATTACAAGCACTGTTGGTTTAAACGGTAAGTTAATTCGGAAAACGCTTACATAGGAAAAATGAGGACATTTGCGTTACTGTGTTTTCTGTAGATCTTTTTTAATGTCTGGGCATGTTTGCTTATCGGAACAGGATAAAATCCATTATTAGTAAACATTTTATTCAATCCTTTATCTATTATCACTACATTTATAACTTTACTCACCGATTTGCACAACCGTGGTAGCATTCGATCCTGATTAGTTAATTTTCATGCTTTTCGGAACAAAAAAATCTTTGTTGGTGATTGGAAACATAATGTTAAGCTAATGAATAATGTTAAACTAATGAAAAAAATAAAAAATATTTTAAAGTCTGAAAAAAAACTGTATACTTAAAATATCTTTTTTGTTAATGTTAGAAGATTTTTTTGAGGCAAGGTATTAACTGTTACAGTTGGAACAGTTGTGGTGGGCTCTCTCCGACTCAATTTTTGGGATCTCGGAGGACAGGAAGAATTGCAATCACTTTGGCACAAATACTTCGAGGATTCACAGGCACTCATATTTGTGGTTGATTCCTGTGACCCTGACCGATTTGCGGAAGTAGGTGAAGCCTTCAGTGAGTTTATAAATGATATCCATATATTTTGAAGGCCATTTCAAGTGAAGATTTCCAAATATTAAAATATACTTAACAAGGAAGTCTCATAGGCAAAGAATTAGTAATCATTTTTAAATTTCATACAGATTTGAAACATTCTCAAAACCCTTAGTTTCAGAATCGGTAATGAACAACGAAGCTGTCCAAAAAATGCCAGTTTTGGTGGTTTGCAACAAAAGTGACATAGAAGAATGCATCGGAACGGAAATAATCAGGATTCTAACAGCAGATGATAGACATGTAGGTGATCTAGCTCTCATCCCGATATCCGCATTACAAGGCCTTAATATTGAGCGTTGTATGCGCTGGCTCTGCACAGTGCTAACACGGAATTACTCTTCGATTGATCTCAGTTGATGAAACTTATTTTTTTCATTTTAATGATCTTAGTCTGTGATATTCTTTTTGGCTTTTTTCCAAACCTTGACGTTTTGAAACGAAAGCTTGTGCTTATCTTTGTAAATAACCATAACGTCCAGGATGTCACTTATACCATCTAAATGATAGGTATAACCAAAGTTCTAGTTCAATTTTATGCATTGTTTTACTTTTATTCATTGTATATTGTCGAAACTCTATGATAATTCCGCGCAATCCGTATAACGATCCGCCCAAAATCCTGGTGATTTGAGATTATTCACCCGTTTTCCACTATTGCTATAATTATTAATAGCATCTTGCACCAAGAGTTCCCGTCAAAATAAGGGAAAAGAATAAGATCAATGAAAATAATGATTGTGTGGGCAGAACGATTGGAAAACAACTGCACAAATGAAAACGAATTTATTGATAGCAGCAAGCAGCAGAAAAGGATCAAATAAAATGAATAAGCAAGAAACTAAACATCTTTGATTGTTGAAGCTCTCAGTTGAGGTGTAATAAAAGCACCGATATAAGATGCAAATGCCGAGAATGGTACCCACCCGATTCACCCAATAATTTATTCAATCAATATAAGATTTTAGAAAGCGAAGAATGCAGCCCAATAAAAAACTAGATTTGCCGTAACAATAAACTAAAAGCACGACAGAATCATAACCACTATCAAAAAGAGACACATTCGAAACACAAAACACTAAAATAACTTCAGATTCAGTTTCAACGAATTTAAATTTAAAAAAAAAATGCAAAACCCTCAAAAAAACGTAATTAAAATTAAAGCTGATGCTTTCCTGGCAATGCCATTTCCACATCTTCCTGCAATAAACAAAAGATGAGGACGGATGAATACAAACAAAGTTAATTTGAGCTACATCCTACAAATATGTTCAATAATACATGTTTGCGAATGCTTCACCCGTCGGAGCGCTTCTTCTAAGCTTACCCATTCCCGTTGTCGGCCAAAACAGCCATCTTCCCATTCCTGCAATTCTTCCTTAACCGTCAAAAGAAACACCACCGTCCTATGCCGTCTTTCTTCATCCTAAATTTAAAAGTCATAGCTGCACAAAATGAAAATTTGAATAAGATTACAAATCACAATAAAATTCATTATTTTTCTTTCAGCTCAAATACACTATAATGAACTAAAAACTGAAAGTGGATCAAGTAAATTTTTCCTCATCACCATCCCTCCTGTCAATTCCCTTCTACACTCTAAAACGTGATCTGGGTAACCATAAAATGTTAAATGAAATCTCCGAAATAAATCTCTAGAACACGAAATCCAACCGGACATTGGCTACACTATACTAAAACTGATCTCATAGTTATCGCAATACGTAGAACTTATCTCACTTGCCCATCCACTTTAATTGTTCTACTATTCTACTACCTCTATTTGTTCACACTTCTCTATTTTCTCATGAATAAGAAATTCAAATTTAGAAGGCGCGTATATTACATCGTCTAACCTCCAAAATTTTAATTAACAAAAACTTCAAACTGCAATAGAAATAAGAAAAGTACTAACCCTAAACTCTCCCACACGTGCCAAAATCTCTGCCTTAACTCCGGCTTCCTCAAAAACCTCACGTAAAGCAGCATCTGATTCATTTTCATCCTTCTCAATGCCGCCACCCGGAATGATCCACCGACCATCGTCTTTGCCACCGGTAATTAACAAGATTTCTCGACTGCTACCCTCACCGCGGGTGCATATCCCAGCAGCTCGTAGACGAAACCCCTCAGCATCTCGCACTCTCTCTCCATTATTCTTCCGCATTAGCCAAAACAACCGATTGGGTGTTACAGTAAAGTCATCGCTACCGAATACTAAAAATTTTGTAAAGTTTATATATGAGAGATGGTTTTGAATTCGATCTTAACTAGATCGATCTTCGAAATGAGTTACACTTTCATTTTCTGCTATATCTTGTAGTAGAGTGGGATATCTGTGGAAAATAAAGAATAGTCACGCCACAAACCAACTCTTAAAAACGAAAGGAGGCCATGGGAAAGATTTAGAAGGTGAAAAGCGTCGTGGCAACGCCACAGAAAAATGCGGAGAAGTATATACGGAATGAACTGAATTGGAAATAAACAACTTTAAGAGATTATCAAGCACTGCAAAAAGCCAACCGTTTCTTATTAGGATTTTACTTGCCTTTAATTATTCCGATAACTTATCTCACTTCATGCAAAATTTGAAAAGTGAAAATTAAGCGACTCTTTTGCTGTTTTAAGCTCGCACAAATAGGCAATCATATAAAAACAATGGCCAAAAAAACCAGTTATTTAGTTAAATTAAAACTGAAATACTATCAAAAATAAAATGTTAATAGGGCTTCGAGAGCAGCTATCTATAAAGTACCCAATCCACTTAACTACCATACTCAAGAAGTATATGCATGAACCATTCTTCATTTCGACATGAGAAAATTCGAGAAAGAACAAAGACGTACCTCACAACTATCCACCATCCAATCAACCCACCTAACAGTGCCAGAGCATCCTATTCCTGCCATACTCAAGATTATAACAACTCTACTTTACACAGCCCTAGTTAAGGCCTCTATGAAAAAGTACCGTAGTTGTCGTAGTTGGAGGTTGAGACTATTGCTGTCGAAAGATCCGGTCCTTTGCATGTCATCGCACAGCTTGATTGAGAAATGATCAGACTGTCGGAGATCGATAAGACAGTTTGTCACTGTTATTGCCTCCCTGTATGAAAAAGGAATAGGAAATGGACGAACAATTCCTTCTAGATATAAAATAAAGCAAATATTCCGTATTCCGCAAGGCTATCTGCAAAACTAGAGTTTAACTTCGGTCTGATAGTGGAATGGATTTCCCATCGACTGAATAGTTGATTTACTTTGGGAAAATGACACAACGATAAAAAAGCATAAGTATCCCCTCGTGAATCAATTACAATGTCTCTGGCGGCTTCGGCGTCGGCAGAGCCTTTAGTGACCCTTGACCTCATTAGCCATCTGGTATATGACTCCTAAAAGGAGAGATCACATCACTGTCATTGTTAAATCTTAAGTCTCCACTGTAGTTGATTGGTAATTGGAGATAATGGATGTTTAATGATGTGTTTTGCTTGTAAATTAATCCGATCTCGGAGATAGCTATGGAGTTATGATCTTCACAGATGTGAACGGATGATATATTTAAGCGACCTTTTGGAATGTTTGAATTTCAAATTTATATATCAACATAGTTGGCGGCCTTTTTCCGAAAAACATTCCCGGCGATTCTTTTTAACCGATTCGTTCTCCGTAATGTCAGTGTTTTCCTACTCCATGTAATTCAATTTCTCAATTAAATTCAAATTCAAAAACGAAAGTGTCTCCGGTAAGTCCTAAATTTTGAAGAAAACAATGAAAAACAGCTCTAAGGATTTGTCAATATTTATTAAAGCTTAATCTTTTCCTACAGGCTTTACTTCTTCTTGGCAATCGTTTATCTTGAATTAATTTACGAAAAATTCTGTAGCTTTTTCATTTAAATCAAATTCCAAATAGGAGTAAACAATCAAACAATATTACAACAATAGCAACCAAAAAATGAGAATCGAGATGACCGCACTAAAAGCGGTTATCCAGTAATTGTATGCTAGAACTGAGATACCAGCCATTGGACCACTATTTAGCCATGCATTAATATCACCCGTTACCAAAACAGCTTTCATGTAAAATTTAGAAACTTCTACGATACGCACCTCAACACACTTCCCCAAAAGACACTTTTTCGCAGGTATAAGAAAATGTTCGTAGCATTTATTATGGCCTACATAATGCTGTTGATCAGTTGCCAATTCACAAACAAGTACTCGATGCTTTTCACCGATTCGTCCTTTATCGTATCTTGAATAAGACCGGAAAAGCGTTGACATTTCTGCGGTTCGACGACGAGCCTAAAAGGAATAATTAGTTCATTGTAAATTTGTAATTGATTTAAAATACCGAAAAATTAATCGTAATTGAACCACCATGGATTGATTATACTAACAGCAATTTGGATGCAATCTGGCTCATAAACAGTATTCTTCATTTAAATAGTAGGTTTTGGAGATAAATTAAGATCTAAATTAAATGGAAGCTTTACCAATAAGAAAAGTGTTGAAATCTCAATAAAGCAGATGCAACATTTAATTTACAAAATGAAAGGATTTTAAAAACTGAATGCATTCCTTTCAAGATACCAAAGTCATCTGTAACCAATGTATACATTAAATAGGCTTTTATAAGATGTTCCTTTCATAAGATGTCAGTCCTTCATTGATTTAATCTTTTTTTTTTTAGCCATCAGTAACTCAGATTAGATGGCTGTATTCGATTATTCGAAGCAGTGTCTTTCTGCTTTATTTTATGCTTTTGGACTTGCTCACTGTTACTTATTTCATACTGCTAAGATAATCCCAATACTAGATTTCCATAGAAGAAAATTCAAGACATTTAGCAAATTTTGAAGATTCTCGAAAAATTATAAACCGTACTTCGATAGTGTCGATTTTCTTTAGATTTGCAGCTGGGGTTCCAATTCTTGGATAAAACTGATTAATGAACAGTGAAGGGAAACGGTATTTCCGTACCAATGCCATACTCTCTTCAAAATCGCTCTTTGTTTCGGTTGGGTATGCACAAATGAAATCTGTCGCTATATAGATATTGGGAACACTAAAAAAATGCTTTTTCCTACAGTGAAGTGGTAGATTTGAACCATCTTTTTAGCCCACTTGTAAATACAGCACTTTATTTAATACGCTCAAATTCTACTACCAAATGAATTCTATTTAATTTTAGATAACTTTTTTTAATTTTAGATAACTTTTTAAAATTTGTTTCCTATTGTAGCACATCCATAAAAAGAAACGTTTCCGCTAACGTTTTACTAAAAGACGCCTCCTTTTTCAGAATTAAAAAAAAATGAATTGAGTTTCTAAAATCCACTAACTTCTGCATCATGTAATCAACAACTTGGCAGAAATCAGCACAGGTGTATTCACGTTTCATATCCGATAATACAGCATCGCTTGCCGACTGAACAGGTATATGAAGAAAGGAATACACCTTTGGATGATTTAAAATTTCCGAAATTTCCTAAAATTAACAGCAGATTTAATATCATCGAAACAAATTTAGTAAAATATTTGAATTTCGAAAGTAAAATTCATTAGAATTTTTCATTCCCGTTATAAACAAGAGATCGGAAAAATTAACCTCCAAGAAATCGAGTATATAAGGAGGATTTGTCATTCCCAATCGTAACATACACCCCTCAGGGACGATTTTTACCAAGGCATTTAGTAGATCTGGCAAAACCTATAAAAGAACATATTTTTTAAAACGACACTGCAGTAATATTTGATAAAAAATGGAGAGGTTTTTAGTCTTCTTTTTTTGTCGTCCTATATCTTCTTTCTACCCTTTATTAGAAAAGAATTATGAAAGTAATAAATTTTGGAGAGTAATAAAAGTGGATAAGAGAAAAAAAGATAAATTCGCTTTTCATAACTCTATTCAAGTAATAATTAATCTTGAATCAGTGTTAAATAATCAATGTCAATATAAAGGAGAAAAACAAGGAAAAAAATATTCCTCAGTAATTCGCATTTTTAGCAAAGGTCATCATTACAAATTTGTCAAACTAAGGGGTCAGAAACATTATGAGAGTTAATGGCAGCGGTGTTGTTATACTATTTATTCTCCTCTTTGAATGCTTCAGTGAAGACACGATAAATTATGTACCATGAAATATTCTTCCGAGAAAAACTACAGGAAAGACAAACCATGTCAATATCACGACCCCAAGCGCCTAGATCCTCGGATGTCAGCCAAAGTTCTTTACAACCATCAGCAAATGCATTTCGTGCTCGTTCCAGTAAGTTATCAAGTGGAAAGCTAACCAGATTTCCACGAGCAGATTTTGTTTTGCAATAAGTGCAATGGTTTAAACAACCACTACTGATTGCAAGAATCTGTAAATATGATTCATTCCTACTCCGCAAAAACTACATTACTCGTAAATTTTGTCTAAAAAAAAGAAATAAAAGACAAACTTAGTTTGACTGAATTCTTTACTAAAATGTTATAATCCCTTAACACAACTGTCTTACACACCCATCTCACATTCTATAAAGATTATAGATGTCGAATATAGTTAAAACTTATTGCCAGGAGAAAGTTCAGAAGAACTTCCTCAAATTAATAAAACCAAAAAATCTGCTTAACTTTTAATTTATGACAAATATTTCTAAAGCAATTTGCTTACGTAAAGCTTTACTAACTTCTATGAATTTATTTCTTCGTATTTTTGGAAGTAATAGATTCGAATTTGGTTTTCTTCGCGACAAGAATCGAACACAATTTCCTTTCAATGTTTCTTCCACTGCTTGAGTTACATACTCGATCTGTTTAACTCCAACTATTGAGATTCCTTCCAAAAATCGCAAATTTGGTTCAGCCTTGAAAATACTAGATAATATAGGACATAAACAATAAACATCAAGAAAAGAGAGGGTACCAATCATGAAATTCTTTTTGAATACTCTGACATCTTGAATAAAATATCGGGAAATTTCAAAAAATAAGTTTTCTTGGTAATTCCAAAAATCCTCATTTCCATATTTCGGTGAAGAAAGAATTCAAAAGGAATCATGTTTTGGCGAAGAAAGAATTCGAAAATGAGATAACTTTTCTTGAAATATTACCTGAGATACACAGCCCGCTACAATGATAAACTTATTCAATTTTCGAGCTTCCTTAACTGTATTTTCAAGTTGTGTTTCAGATGGTGTCTTCACAGTGCAGCTATTTAGTATCCACAGAGAAGCATCTTCCTAAAAATATGATAGAATTACACACTAAACAGAATTCAAATTTTTCAATCATAAAATTAATTGACTAAAATAAAGATAAATGAACGGATGACTATAACAGACTTTTTTGTTGGTCAGCTGATGACCAGCTGCTGAGAGTAAACCAGCCATTTGTTCGGAGTCGCTTGTGTTATGTGTACAACCCCATGTTCTTATATAGATTTTTTGTGTCCCTGAAAAAATTTTTTGCCAAATGTGATATACAAAGATTTGGCGAAATAAAATTCCATCAGCTGCATTATGCAAATTTTCCGTGATCTTGAAGAAAAATTTTAATAAATGCAAGGGAATTATTTATCGACAAGGTTTCTGTTTGCTTAAAATGTTGCTCAAATTCAAAGCAAAAATTTGGCTTCATCTATTATTTTTATGACAGTATACACGTGAAATAGTGATGGCATGAATTAGTAACATAAGTTAAACAAAAATTGAAATGTTAATGCACATACCAGGAACAAAACTATCACCATAAAATATTTCTCCATCTCCTTTCAGACGTTTCCTGATAATCACATGATTTCGCTCAAAATTAGTGACCGTGGTAGCACGAATAACATCTTCTATATCTTCCATAATTGTACTGGCATAACCGTTAAGAAATCCTATGAACTTGCAGAATTTTATTTGAAGCGCACTTACATGGAAGGATATGCATATGTTCCGACGATACGAATGCCAAGATTTATGTAATCCTGAAGGTAACACGTAGAATATTCGAATGTCATTGCCGAACAATTCATTATTAAACACTCATTCTCCAGTTCTAAGGATTAGTAGAAGCAGCACCATGTCCTATCAACAGTTACCAGATCGTCCTTTATCCGTACATTATCTTGCTGATAACCAAGATACCATACCTACTACTGGAAGCACGCCACATAGCATTCATAGGATATCAATGAGAACTCTTCGTAACAGTACAGCAAAATTTTGCGCATTTATTAATTCAGGTTCAAAGATATATTATCTAAAAAATGAAATGTTTTAAAGCCTCCAAAATTTATATTTTAAACTTCTGAGGTATTTATTATTTTTAACTACCAACCACATAATAATAGAAAAGCAACAAACAACTGAACTAGACGTAATAGCTCGACTAGATTATCTACAAAAGGTGAAGAATGTGTTGAATGATAGGACAGCTCAAACACTACCGACAATCCTTTCGTTGCATCAAATGATCTTGAAGTTATAGGTAAGCAAGAACCATCTTTCCCAAAGCTACATAATTATTTAGTAATATTATGAAACATACAAATATCCTCAAATTTAATATGAAAAACCAAAAAAATCACCGCATTAAACATTATGCAATGTTTACGGAAATGGAAAGAATCGGATATTTTCAAATTCGATATGAAAATTGAAAAATATGACAGAGTGACAAAAATATGACAGAGAACCACTGAAACTTAAACAACGGGTGAATTTAATGTTTAAGAGACGCTGTCGATGTTTCCAAAACAATATAAAACTTATTACTAAAGCTAACAATGCATTGAATGAAAGAATAACAGATTGATAACGAACACCACTGATATACTACGACTACTATCAGCAATGAATACAATATCTTGGCAGTTGATAAATAGCACGGTATCGACATACAATGATATTATGAACATCTCACCAAAAATTGATAAACTTATTTGCATCGATAAGCAGACTAACTAATACATAGTTATTAGAACAAAACTTCAAAATTGATGGCCACAAAGAGCATTTATGATAGGATCTTACTTGAAGACTCTCTTTTAAAAATATTTAAATGTAACGTCACACATAAATACATTAACCACACGAAAAAGTTAAATGAAATTCAAAGCGCACACTATCTAATTACAACAAGAAGCTTCATTATATAGCAGTGCAACAAACCTTTCTTCATTCATGTAAAATATATAAATATGACAGTTAGCCATTTAATTTGAGGCATATTGAATAAATGAAATGGTTTGGAACATCGTGAATTTCGTTATATCTAACGAACAGCTCATAGTTGGTTGCATTCGACATGTAATCAAGTCGTCACCGGGAAAGAATACTGCATTGAATAAATAGTTTACATGAGGTCAGTTGCAAGACTGCACTAATAATTCTAAGAAATTAAAAAAAATTATGATCTAATATTTCTCATACTTCCAAGAGCAAATTTCTAGAATTTAGGAAACAGAACGTATAAAGGAAGTATCATAGTGCAAAATGAGCGTTTTCAGAAACGTCATTTCCCGTCGTGCATTATCAAAAATAACACGTGGGTCATCACTACCGCATCGTAACACATTGGGTGCCATTACCATCGCTAAATTACACACATCCATTTTTGTATATTTTACTGTTTCTTCTTCTGCTAGTAGCTGCAACACATATTTGTTCAAAAATCTGAGAGAGAAATGAAAAGTGAACTGCTATACCCAATCCCAATATTATAATTTAAAAAATTCCTAATAATCAAATAAAGATACCATGGAAATAAGTAAAAATATACCTGAAGAAGTTCTAGTAATTTTGCTAAAACTAGACGATTCACAGCAGGCAGAAGCTCAGCTATGCGACATGCTTCTTCGGGTTGATCACACACTGCTAAACAACGTAGATAAAAAGTATCTGGCAGTAATGGTTCTGGCAATGAACGTAACCATAATTTTAATAACGCTGCTGGAACATGAGCATCACGCACAACTGGGATAAGACCTCGATCAAGACGCAACCTTGCTGAAATTAAAAAAAAAAACAGAGATAGAACTTTTTCGATAACATGCCTTTCGTCGTTAAAGCTCATTTACAAATCATGAATAATCTTCAGCGATGAAAAATCTTAAACTATTTAGAACATAGAAGTTCTATGATTTTGAAACCCTAAGTTTTTCATTCCTCCTTGTATTCCTTGGAACACTTTTAGTGAAGTTTGTTATACTTCTAAGAAATGTAAAATATTGGATTAAAATGGATTAAAACAAGAAGCAACCAATTTACATTTCAAATTATTTGCTGTAAGTACAGCTTCATTTTACCTGTGTGAACATGATCCGGATCAGCTGGTACACGGAAAACACCTTCAGTGTGCTGTCCACCCGCTGATAATATCAAATCTATTAATGTTGTCTCGAGCCAAGGCAAAATTCTAAAACGGCAACGACAAATTCTGAGAATGACAAAGACGGTTATGATTAAAATGTATACGATGTACTTCATGTTAAAGTTATGGATGCGTCGAAATGCCTTATTAAAAAGTGAATGATAATTAATATAAGGTTATGACACTAAAAGGTTCTTATGAACACAATAACTGATCAATTGACAGAATAACTGATCAAAAGAGAGTAGTTTCAAAAAGACCTAAACCATCAAGAAGTACCTTTCCGGATATTTTTCGGCTTGCATTTCCATCAGTTCTTCCAGAGGAGTGCAAAATTGCGGTGGGTTGAAAATATGTACACGAGATTCTTGGATAAGACTAAGCGACGGTTTCGGCCGTGTAGCTGATAAACGTATAAGACGTCTGCTGCACTGAATAGCATAATGAGAGACAGGCACCTGTATCAAATAAAAACATGATTTGCATTTCTCTTTAAAATTTTCTCCAAAAAAAAAGTAAAAACAAAGTAGCATCAGATGATATCCTGTACAAGACAAAAATCTCCGTTTCCTATCCACCGATTTCCTCACTTTTCTTTTCATCATTTCTACGACTTAAAAATATCCGTCTATCCCTATAGCTGTCGATTTTTGAATATTGGAAATCCATATTATTTAGTTCAAGATACAATATATACCTCGGGCATGTCCAACAATCGATCAGAGTTTGCTTCAATAAATTCAGTCAATTTCTGAGTTATTTCTCGATTTGATGGTGAGAAAAAAGTCAAAAATATAGCGAGTAATTCCCATCCTCTTCGTATTGAATCAAATCTTTCGTTGCCTGTTAATTGCTTCATAATTTGACAAAAAAGTTCATCGGCTAAACTTTCCTTTGAAATGCCCCATTCACACAGTGTTAAAGCCAGCTAAAACATTTAATAGTGTTAAACACCTCATTGAAAAAAAGGATTTCCAATCGTTGAAAAATACTAGTTCAAGAACAAATTCCAGGAAATGAACAATAAAACTGGGATGGCTAGCATCATGTAAATAAACAAGCAATTAAAAAAATAACAGTGTAGCATAAGTTCAGTTTTTCAAATCCTAAATATAATGTTAAAGAATCTATCAAAGAAAAATTGCTGCTATAAGCTAGCAACTATCAAGAAAAATTGCTGCTGTAAGTTACAACTAGCTAGTAACCTAAATGATTATAAAAAATAGAAACATTAAGCTCTTATCCTTGTTTTATTTCTAAGATCTTAACTTTCTCAGAATGAGTTCTTCGCAATAACTAAATTTTGCAAAATTTGTGAACATTTAACCTGATCGTTAGATGTTTTACTTTTCCGATCACCCATATAACACTGGACAATTTTGAACATATTTGGTGCTTCTTTTTTCACATGTTTATCATCCATATTGCCGGATACGGGCTGTTTGATGGACTCTTTAGTCCAGCAATCTGATGTTCCAAGAGTAGTGTCATTAACTTCACGGACTTTTGGACTTGATGTTGAATTGTGAAATTTTTTTAGCGTTGTACCATCATCAAGTGGAAAACGACTGCTGCTGATTGTAAGAGAAGAACTGGAACTGCCAGCTGAAGACTGAATAATTGACGGCATAGCATTATTTGACGTAGACGACGGTGTACGAGTAGACATTACTGCAAAAAAAAAGACTGCTGCTTATTGTGAGTAATAAAGTGGAACTATCAGCTAAAAACTGAATAATTGACGGTTGGCATTGTTTGATGTAGACAATGGTATATAAGTAGGCATAACTATAAAAAGAAAATTGAAAATTTTAAAATTTAAAAGAAAAAACACGATCGCATGGTTATTCAACAATGAAAAATTTTGGATCATTAGTTATCGGTTTCATGAATACCACATTACAAACATCTCTTGAACACAGAAAGTTCCCAGGACTATTTGAAATAAATGTCATGTGTTAAATAAGTAACCAAATATTCATTCCAGATATTTCTAAAGCTTACAGTGTCAAATCTTCTTTAATAGTATTTGAAATTTACCAATCTGTGGGCGTTGATACTGCAGTGGTGTTGAATGACCCTCAAGTGAGTCATCGCGAGGAATATACGAAGCAACGGACACAGCAGGAACATTTCGCGGCAGGCATTCTCGATTTGAGTATATGCGCATGTCCTGCAACTGAGACTAATGCTGAGAAAAGTATCATCCTGCTATCCATATAAAGAAAGGTGTCCTACCATCTTTGGACCATCCATCCTCAAACAATACTGCTGACATAACGTCTGTAGTAAAAGCAGACGTTTTAAGATACAGAAAAAACAACAATTATTCGAAAAGCGTCAAATTTATGCAGAAAAAGAAATAGAATACATTGAGCACTTTGAAAATAAAAAGAGCAATTTCAAAAATCTACGACAACTTCGATTCTTTTCATCTACCTATCTCTATTTTATTTGGTTTAAATAGAATAAGAACAACACTTTCACTCTTCCCCTTCCTATATTTCAACAATTAAAAAACAGCAAATGGTAAAGAAGAAAAAGAAGAAAATGACATAAAGAAAATCATTCAGGAATTCAATGCTTTGCCATCATTTCATTACGATGATATCATTGTAGAACAGCAGCAGCTAGTTTGCACTATGCCAATAAATACTTGTCCCGCAATGGAATGGAATATGTGATTCAAACAAAAAATCAGGATGACTCATTCAACAAAAACCAACATTTTACAGTAAAATATACAGTATTCAAAAATATTTCAATAGTATTTCAAAAACGTTACCGCATAACTTCGCTAGTATCCCTATATTGAATTTTCTGGAGTCCTAATAATGGACTTACTATTCAGAAGTAAGCCATACATTTTTCAGAAGTTTTTTTGTAGGCATTCTTTACCGATAGTTCCATCCTCAACGACAAAAAATTCCAAAAATTTAAGGACGAAGCCTTAATTGATATAGTTTTATGGACTGTGTTGGTAAAAAACCGAGAAAAGTACCGAAAGTGAAACCATAAGAAAAATTCTACACTTCAAGCTACCAAATTCTATGTCTTCTAACGTCATTTTCTGAATAAATGATTGAATGTATAATCCTTAAGAAAGTATAACTACCATTCTGATTAGTAACACAAGGATATCCAGGTACTGCTATCCCGCAAAAGCTATTCTGCTCTATGAAATACTTTTTTAAAAAGCAATTATGTTTAACCCAATAATCAAATAATTACCTGGACAGTATTGACTAGCGGTGCAATGTAGCTAGGTGAAACTTGCATGGGAGAGGATGATGTATTATATGTCTTCCTCGACATGGATGTATGAGGTGAATTGAGCTTCCTTGCTGTTACAATTCCTGATTCAGGGGATATATTCTGAAGCAGAAGTTGCATTCAGAAAATGATTAAAATAATGATTAGACCCAAATTAAAAATTGCATATAAAGAAGTGTGATGGATCAAAACAACATTCTTTAATGTGCAGCAAATCTTTCGTAATCAACTGGACTCCAGTTTAAATGAAGATAGAATTTTCTAATATCCAAAGAGCGCTAACCTGGGCAAAGATCATATGGGATAAACTACGGCTGCTACCAGACCTCCTTTCTTCTTTCGGTGATGTCTGCGTTTCATTATTTCGTTTAGTTGTCACCGTTTTTTCAAGCACTGGGCATCCATCGTCACGCTCAGAATTGGAATGAAATTCGGTATTTTCTTTGAGAGTCTACAAAAAAAACTGCGAAATAATAAACGGAAATAATAATAAATGAGTGTATATCCTACCTCATCAGTGCTGAAAAATACTGAATTGGGAATTAGTTTACTATAAGCTAAGAAGTGTTTAATTATAACGTTATAATGATTACAAAATTCAAACCGGTAAAAATTTAGAAAGATACAATAGTATTACAAAGACACCCACAAAAATCCTGCATTTCTAAAAATTCTACAGATCTATTACTCAAAAGGCCTCAAACTGTCAAATCGTCAATACATGTATACATAGTTTTCTGATTTTAATATTTCCGCTGGCATTTGCCCCTGTTTCTTCTCTAAATTGTATCATATATCATCACACTTCAAAATGTAGCATTACTATTTATTAGTTCTCTCGATCCTGTAGGAAACGCTTTACCTGAAGTTTCGCAAGTGGTATAATATCACAATTTGTTGGTTTCTGCCATACCGTTTGCATCGTAGTAGCATTGTAATAGTAAAACCGTTGAGAACTGGTATCAAATAATTCCCACCATTGATTGCTGGCAGTCTTCTTCCTGAAGAAACCATAAGATTTTATTCATAACTTCCAAATGGTCAATGGAAATCATTCTAACCTTCTTAATAAACAAACAGTTGGTCTGATCTATATCGTATTTACTCTCTTAAAATAGTATTCATATTGAGTAGCTTTTAAAGATTACCAGAGGTAATCTCTTTCTATTCATTAGTACATTTGCCATGTAAATTTATTTTCTTTATAAGTGGAATATATTTAATTTAAATATTTTTTGTAGCTTAAATAAGAAAAACTGAATATTTAACTTGAAATATGAATGATTTTTAATATTTGAAAATGGAAAAAGGAAAACTTACACCGGTACACCAGCTGGTGGCTCCCATGCACATTGACCCGTTCGAAGATTTGCATACATATATTGCCGAGTCTGCGGTTCCACAATTTCCACCCATTCCACTCTGCAAAAGACGGGATTTGTAGCATGAAATATTAGAGCTATCTATTAAAAATACTAATTTTTTATTTGCAATTACTTGGTTAAGCTAAGCCTACCCACAGATTCTTAATAAGTAACACCATAATCAAATTTTAAGATTAACAGAAAAGGATGAAAAAATGGAAAATTACAGCGAGGCACTTGCGAATGAAGATCTTAATAAATTCGTTATGTATAAAAAAACGACAAAAAAGAAAGGACTTTTGCAAAAAGTCGAACCCACAGTGAAAAAAACTTATGAAGATGATTAGTAGATAGAAAAATGGTGACAGATAAATGATAAATACTATGAGATAATAACAATACTTAATTCCCGAAGAGCAATGCAATTCGCTTCCACTTCGTTCCTCGTTCATATTTTCAACATTTATTATTTTGAGCTGATGAAAGCATTCTCCGAGCTATTACCATTGTACTGAAAATCCTTTTTATATATTATAAATCTGCGCAAAATACGAAAAACGTGAACTGCGAAAAAGTTCAAGTCATAGCGCGGGATTTCCCTTTCCTACAATAACAACTACAATGATGTTTGTTGAAAAAATGCGAAAAAAAAAACTACAAACCTCACTTTCCAAAACAGATATCGCGGAAAAGCGAGAATTATGCATTAACATGCACACGGACGTAATCTTAACAACTTGCGGCCGACGTGAAATCCTAACATTTGAAAGCTTCTTAGTTACCTAGTAGGAATAATTAAATAGAAACACAGTAGCGGAAGGAAGGGCGAATGAGGTCAGCTGATAAAGTTCCTGTCTAATTCACATCATAAATTAATATGAAATTCATTTAATTCAATTCTCTATGGACGTCTCAATCTGAAATGCTAAAAGCACTTGTAAGTATCACTTGTAAATATAATAACTTTACAAGTGATACTGATAAAGTTATTATATACCTAAGCTTTTAGGTATATAACTTTTATATATAATAACTTTACAACTGGTATATAATAATTTTACAACTGATGTTTTAATAATTCGAACTCGTCCTAGTTTAATTTGATTCAATTTAATTTCATTTCACTTAGCTTGATTTCACTCAGTTTTATAGACGATTTTATCTGATCTGATAATTTTAATCATGTAAGACAGACATTGCTTTTAAGACAGACTAATGAGTCAAAAATTAAAAATTAGTAGTTCACTCCATTGAAAATATGAATAAGAAATCACTAAAAGAATGATGATTTGAACGAGTTGATAAGGAGAAGAATATTTTCTCCGTTGAACACATAATCCTTTTGTTATTGTTAAATTAATAGAAATTTCATAAATAATTGAAATCACTGTTCCAATTCAAGTGATCCACTTCCAATTATATTTATAAATTGAAGGCCATTTTGCAATCACGGATTCTCTAACAATCTAAATAAATTCAACAAAAAAAAAAATAAGTGAAACTATATTAGAATTAGAATACGTGGAATACGTGAAATACGTGGAACTACAAGAAGATATAGAATACTATTTAATGAAAGTAATACTTTTAACAAATAGATTTCATTGTATTACTTTTATGACAAGTGATAGATATTTTCAACATTTCAATAAATTAAAAGAAAACTTCGAAAATTTTCCTAAAATTTAAAAACTTTGAAAACTTAGAAAGTTTTCCTAAAACTTAAAAAGTTTTGTTTTAATTTATTGAAAGCTTAAACCTAAATTATTACTTCCTAATTTAGTAGTTGTCATTTTACAATTTTTCAAGTGTGTCACATATTTGGATATAAGAATAATAGTTATTGACATCACTCAAAGATATATAGACAACATAAACATTTTACATTAATTTAAAATGTAGTGAAAAGATTTAAATTGCATTATGAAATTCAATTTCCTTATATATCTTTTTTTCCTATCCATGATTAATATTTAAAAAATTTCTATTATATAGATGGATAAATGAGAGACAATGAGGAAATAGAAAATATTGATAGATTTCTTTTTATAAGAATAATAATAAGAAAGATAGATGTTAGATAATTAGTAATAATTACTATAATAATTATGGTAGATGTAATTTTTACTATATAGATGGATTAATGAGAGACAATAAGGAAATAGAAAATAGTGGTAGATTTCGCTTAATAATAATAATAAAGATAGATGTTAGATAATTAGTAATAATTATGTAAGATAGATGTAATTTTTACTATATAGATGGATAAATGAAAGACAATGAGGAATCTTATTATAATAATAATAAAGATAGATAGTGGTATGGTAAGATGGATATAATTTCTACTATATAGATGGATAAATGAGAGACAAAGAGGAGATAGAAAATAGTGGTAGATATCTTTTTATAAGAATAATAAAGATAGATAGTGGTAGATTTCTTTTCATAATAATAATAATAATAAAGATACTGTATTATCACAATTATTATTAATTATCTAACATCTATCTTATCATAATTATTATTAATTATCTAAAATAATAATTTTGATAAGATAGATGTTAGATAATTAGCAATAATTATGATAATACAGTATTTAAAATAATAATAATAGTATTAATAATTAACAGTGTAGAAAGTAGCAATAAATATTACATCTATCAGATTAAATTAATTCAGCAATCTTTTTTTAACAGTAAATCAATCCACGAATGAATGAGAGAGAGAGAGAGAGAGAGAGAGAGAGAGAGAGAGGGAGGGAGAGAGCATTTATTTGGAAAAAGAATAATAAATGAAAATGTTGAATAGGGAAAAATTCAACAACGATCGGAACAAAAAAGCTTCCATTCATCCATCTATTCCATTCACGTTATATTTTCTTCCTCTACTATTCAATAAAGCTTTAACTATTCAGCTATAGCTATATCAGATTTTTAGAATTATCATAGCATACTCTGCTTTTATCTCTGTAATGTCTATTCCTCTATGCATTTTTCATACATTTAAGGATGCTATATATAATTTAGGCAGATTTTCTCTTCATAGAATCATGGATACACTGTAATAATCAATAGATGAAAAAGGGAATGCTTTCTTTCATATTATTACTCATTCATTGAAATATTGATTTCAAATATTCTTTCATCATACAATCATTCATCGTTATAATTCATAAATAATCCTGCAATTAAAAATATTGATTAGTTTTATGCAACAAATTTAATGCTAATATTAAATTAGTTATTGCAAATATTATTGATGAGAACGAGGGAGAGAAATATTTAATGCATCAATAATAACATTATAAAATGGATATGTGTTATAAGTTTAAAATTATTCAAATTATTAATTAATTACAAAACTTTAATAATTTATTATTAATTATTAAAGTTTTATAATTAGTTAATCATAATGATCAGAAATGTTCGTCTTTTTGTTAAATTTATAATACTTACTAATGATTTAATTAAGCAATAAGAAATGATTTTATTTTTAAATAGTTTCTTCGAATAATTCTTATTTGCTAACTCGAAAAATTTCTATTTTCTCTATTTATACAATAGATAAAAAGTAAATTTATAATATGCTATTCCAATCTCAGTTTTTCTATCTCATAGCTAATCTCTATCTTCATATCAATTCTAATATTTCCAAGACATAGAAGTAATCGATGAAGTAAGTTTACGTTATCTAAGGATAGTATGATATTTAGATTCTTTACAGCAACGATGAATTTAATAAAATTTAATAAACAATAAACATTTAATAAACATGTTTATCGTTGCTGTAAAGAATCGTAATACCATACTATCAGCTTAGATAACATATATATCGTAATTAAATATTTACTTTATTTGTTATTGCATGAGTGAACCAAAATATATCTTATAACCGATATAGCGCTACAACATTCAAAATTGCACCAGTTTGGATTGTCGGATTGGTCTTTCTAAAGGTCACCACTATTGCATAAAAATAGCAAGGGTTGAGAAGAAGGAGTATCTGTCGGAGGTGTATGGTTGAGTGGTGTATTTAGCTTCTTTTTTTTGCTTCAATATTTACTCATACTTTCTTAATAAAAACGTAATGTCGGCAGTTCCTGAAGTTGAGGTAGAAACACGTAAGACTGACTGTACCGACACCATTACTAGTACTGATTCTACTACTACTACCACTACTACTACTACTACTGCTACTACTACTACTACTACTACTACTACCATTGCTACTACTGTTATTACTACCCCTGCTGTTACTACTACAACTATTTCTGATATGAAGGAACAAAAGAAATATACTGCTGAGAATTCCGTTCTACCATGCATAAAAACGGAAGATCCAGAAAATGGACAATTTCATTCAGATTTTGTTATGAATTCTGCAACAGTCCCTATCGCCGAGAGATTGTCATCGGCAGCAACTGAAGAGAAAAAAGATCTGGTGCAATCTTCTAACAGTGATATAGTTACAGAGGATAATGTTATTGCAGATAATGAAAATATTGATAGGCCTGAAGTTGATGCTGTGTTAACTTTTGAAACTGAAAATACCGCTGTTGGTGTTGCAGCTAATGTACAGAATTCTGCCAACAGTTCTAATCAAAATAAAGCGGATTGTAATATTTCTAGTTCAGCTGTGCATAATCTTAAAATTGCCTCTGATCAAAGTTTAAAACCTGAAGTCATAACGCCTATTGATTCGGCTCTTTCTGAAAGCCAAATTAATGCCACTGCTGCTATTGCAGAACAATCCGATGCTGCTTTTATATTATCCAGTGGAGAAAAAGAAGAAAATGATCTCAAGGATGAAAGAATCAGGGGGACAGATGAAGGTACGGAGACGGAAATCAATGATTCTGAGGGAGATTATAAAAGAAAAGAGAGATCCACTTCTCTGGATGACAAGGAAGCAAGTAGTGATGAAGCGGATCATTTTGTCGATGCAAAATCATCCGATCAAATCGATAGTGCTTTGGGAGATGATGCTGTTGAAATTGGTAAAGAAACAAAGGAACAAACGGAAGAAATCCAGGATGAAGAAGGATATGAGTCCGATGAAGAGGTTAGTTTACAAAGCTTTATTTCAACATCTTCTAATGCCTTATCTTAAAAGGAGAGTACCGTGCACTACTAAATAACTTCGGTTTATTAAGAACTATCCTTGTAACAGGTATTATTTCTTTGGATTTACGGCGCCTTAAAATAGTAACAGTTGAAGCAACTCTTTAGCTAACATGTAGGCTATCTATGAAACTTCTACACACCTAAAAATATTCGGTAAATCATTCAGGAACAAGAAGCGGAACCAGATGATGACGAAGTTGAGGGAAATCCGGCATTCATTCCGAAATCTGGACGCTACTATATGCATGATTCAAGAATTACTGATGAAGAGCGTACGTCAGAACCGTCATCGCATTCTCGGGCAGATGGAAAGTGGAAGCATGACCGTTTCGATGAGCGTTCACAAAGACCAAAAACTAAGCGAGAATTAATGAATAGATATGGTTATGACATACGTAATGAGGTAAACTTCGATATGCTTAGTGGTACAACTAGACTCAGAAATAACTTTGAGAATTTGTTCTCTTTTCGAATAACACTTCCGCAAAGAGTCAAATATTTAATTTGTAAACTTTTTTGTGACTTCATTACTATTATATTTAAGAATAAAGAAATAAATTCTGTATAATCAGGGTAAAAATACTGGTGGTGGCAATACTTCGAATGCTTCGACACCACATTTCAATCAAACTCGAGGTACATCTAGGGGTGGGAGCAATAGTGGTAACAATTATGGGAATCGAGGTAGACATTCAAATCGAGCATTATCACATTATCCACAACATCAACCGGATGACAGGTAAGTAAATCCAAATGAGGTATTGCGACATCTTAAAATTTAAATTAAGCTAGTAAGAATCGCAAATTTATGTATCATTCTTTGATATACTGATGGTCTTTAAACCCAGCCCAGAATTTCAGAAACTTCTGAAATTAAATTTCTGCAAATTCTTTATGCTAGCCAATTCATTGACAGCTATCTTTGAACTTTTTCCAAACATTCGATGCTATGTAGATTTATTTCTAACATATATTGCTGATTACAGACGTGATCGTAGGAGACCAATGCAGAATAATGGCGCAGCAAGGCCGACAAATCGAGGTGATCGAAAAAGTGAGCATCACATCAGTATCAACCATCAACGAGATCAACATGGAACCGGAGGTTTCAAGAATTCACCCATGAATACTCAGAAAGGTAGCATTTTTTCAGGTTCTGAAGGTATAATCCGCAAATAGTGTGAGATGAGATCTACACTCACCTTAAATCTTTGCACACCTTGCTAATTTAGTTAGCCACTACATTCCATCGCTTCCTGACTTCATACTGTGTAGAAAAGACCCTTTTCGTTCCAGAGTCCAATTATTAAAAAAAAAGCTTTAAATTCGTTACTGTGCGAAAAAAAACTCGACGCATACTACCTGTGAAGTGGAAGATAAAGTTTTCGCACTAAGAAAAAATTCGATGCATAAAGTTGCTCCCGGTAATTCAGAAAAATTATTTCTTAATCACCTGAGTCTTTCTTCACTGTCCTCATCCACATTAAATTTCCTCACTCGCTAAATGTCTCCAGTTGCTATAAGAATACTGACTTGTTAAAATAATCATAATTTATACCAGCACAGAGAAGTACACGTCCCGTTCGAAACATGAGAAAAATTTTTTTAACACAACAGTTAAATGAACGTAATTAGAACACGCAGAAAACAAAACAACTTTAACAAAACTAAACTCTAGAGAAAAAATAATTTCACCGAATACAGGAAAATATGACATATGTTCAGAAATACATACATGTCTCGCCGAAACAGACTAATATATTATGATACCTGGTAGCGAAAAAGAAAATTCCAAGCTTCTTGAGCACTTAAAAACTTAGGTTGAGTTGCCGTTCAGCCCACGTGCATTCACTGTCAAATGTCTTATGAAAAATTATTGACAGTTGAATGAGACGTTGCCGAAGCTGAAAGAACGCGTAACTTGGCTGGACGGCAAAATAACCAGGAAGAATAATCACTATGTAAAGTAACAATTGAAAAAAGCATCAGTTTATTGTATTTACAAAAGTTGCGGAGCTTATTTAAAAATGGAGAGTAACGTTTCAAAACTTTGAATCTTAATGCAATATTAAGGAGAATAGACAAAACAAACTTATAGCTGTACACAATGCACAATACTTCACTTAAAACGATATGCTTTTAAAAAGAAAATGTTCACAAAATTAAGACTCCATTAAGAGGAAAAAGACAATTCAGTTGCAGGTGCTATAAATCATCGAACGTATCATCGAAGTGAGGAATATTTGCGTGACAACCGACAGCACAGTGGAGGAAATAGAGGACGAGGAGGCGGTACTGCAGTTAGTGGCGGTGATGCGTCAACGACACATGGTAAAGGTGGTGGTGCACATACTGGTGGGAAACGTTATTCAACGCAACGTTTAACTACAAATTATACGTCAAACGTGCAACAACCAACACCACCGCAGCCACCACCACCACTTCAACCAACACCTACAACAGGCCCCATATCGATTCCGCCACCTGACTGGCGTCCATCAGCTTACCAGGGTCCACCACCACCGTCTACTGTGCCACCACCACCGCCTATTGCAATACCGGCACCAGTACCAAATTTCCGCCCCAGTGATATCGTCTATTTTGACCCAAAACCCCAGCAATTGTTTCGCACCAATCCAATCCCACCACGAACCAAAAAGCGACTTGAGATCGTACCACCATATCAGGCTAAGAATTCGAACTAAATTTTACATTTGTCCCTAATAAAGTCTTTTCTGAAACTTTGCAGGTAGAAATAATAGAAATAAGTTGCAGTTCCGAAAATTTCATTGAAAATTGGAACCAAAATTTTGTTCGAAATATTTTTTGCCTCAAACCATTTTGTTGCCTACGTTATTATTGTACATAATATACTTATTACTAACGATAATACTGTTTTATAACGATTACTATCGAATAAATGAATCCAGAGAGAATAAAAAATTTTAACTTCCTAAAAATTGATTCTTTTAAATATTACTGTGGGAAGGGCTTGCCAGTGGTGTCAGTAAATCTGGAGTGCTTGGAACTTCGTCCACTGCTAACATTGGATCACGACCTTCTAGCATAAGAGGTTGCCGTTCAAATTCAATTGATTCACCATCTTCCACATCATCAGTCATCATAGTATCCCAACAGTTTCCAAGCAGATCACGACAGTTGTCAATTGTCTGCTCCTGTCCGCTTAGATACTCTGCTAACTCTTCTGATATTTGTCTGTCCAAAGATGGAGATAATGAGATCGGGTTGAGTGATATGGGGGAATTAGTTGAAACTTGAGATGTATTAGCGGGAGCAGGTTGCAAATGTGTAGCAGTTAACACGGGGACAACTGCTGCCCGCGCAGTTGGCCCTACCACAGCAGCATTTTCCGGTTCATCAGTGACATCCGCAATAATTGGCCCCTGATTAGAATGCGAGTTAAATACATTCGAATTTTGCTTCGTTTGACCGTTTGTATTATCAGAGATTTCACGATGCAGTCGGTCAATAATTTCAGCAAGATTACTTGCCTGCCCAATTTGTGTAGAAGTACTAGCCATTCGGGCACGTTTGACACCAATCTGTAATTACCTAGATAGAATTCCATGAACTTAATTCACTGTTTCAAAGCCCTTCAATAAACTTCCAAAACTGAGCTTAAATCCTAAAGTTGAAAGCTGTCCAACACTAGACTGCTGCATTAAAAAGACATAATTCAGTTGTTTTTTTTGCAGATATACAAAATAGTGAACAAGGTCAGCTATGCGTGTGCTTATCTCAAACAATTACCAATACAATCGAAAAAGAACATCCCTAGTTACTATTACAATTACCACTCAATAAAAAGCTACATATTTAATAAAACAAGATCAAAAATACTTCATCGATTGCTAGTAAGTTTCGTTTCCCAAGGCGCTTTTGTGAGGGTTGTACAAGCGCTACCAGAAATTGGACCAATTTATTGACAACATGCTGTTGCTTGACATGTTGATTTCGAAGATGTGATACCTGCTGCCACATTGCTTCATTCTCTCTGGAAACATTTTTTCAAGAAGTAATCAACCGTCTTTATTTTTATTTAATGATTGTTCTAATAAGCTAATACAATGCAAGGAGAAAAAAGCTCTCTCACATAATCCTAGTAGTCCTAATAATAGTCCTAGTCTAAAGTTCTAGTCTCTCATATAATCCTAATATATCTATCTTTGCCACAACCGACCAAAAGATATTACCTTAACTTAATATACTCTTCAATTTTTTTTAATAGACTCTTTAATTTCTTCAAACTGAATCCAAAAATTGTAAAGAATTCGGAGAGTGAATTTTTTTTTTTAATATTTTCTACGTTTACTTATTTGAACTCATCCCGAAAGTAACATCGGTATTTTCAGGAGTAAACAAAGCTAGAACATCAGTAAAAATATTGATTAGATATGCATCATATCTGTGAACGACAACCACGAATAAAAAAATTATACCATGTGCCAAATCTATGATTTGTTAAGAATCCGAAGTCAAAAAATCACAAGTATTGTCCTATCAGTCAGACTTTCCTAAGTCTAGTATTCCCTGTGAGTGTTGTATTTGATTTGAGAATAACAATAAGTCCACATCATCTACGCTTAAGAACATACTTCACAAGATGTGCCATTTTATTTTCCATCGTTCGTTGCTTTTCACGCAGCTGTCGTATTTCATCCACAAGGACACTTATTTCTTTTGGGGGCATAGCCACTGAGTTATTCTCGTTGTTACGATTACCCGGAGTTTTACGCTTGATGTTAACCAACAATTCGGGATGCTGTTGGATAAAATATGGATGCGAAAATTCTAAATGATCCTGATCACTTTCAGATCGTGCCAAACTTGATTTCTCGATAGGTGTCATTTTCCGGAAACCATCTAAAATATTAAAATATATGATTTTTCATCATAGTAAAATGAACATCAATAAGGGTTCGGATAAATTAATATTGAAAAACGACATAAACTACAAAATATAATGCTAAAACACGACAACGTATACGTCTCAAGCAATATCGAAATCACACACTGATTAACTAAAAAATGGATTAAAAAAGCACTTTTAAGACATCATACAACTTTATCCGTATTTCCGAGGAATGCTACACTAGAATGAATGTCCCACATAATCCCCAGATTGCATTACAACTTCGACATAAATTTTTCGTTATTCGACGACCATTATAATGCGATTGTATTGATGCATAACCATTACATTGTCGACATATTTGCTTAGAGACTTTCCCCATATATGTTGCTACCACAAATCAAGCTATTTCGTTTTTGAAGATGGTCAATTACTTCAGTGATAACTCTTGAATTATTCCAATTGAAAATTATGGAAAATAAAGGAACAATATTTGAAACATCACAATGAATACTTACACATGTTGAGTTGGCGTATGAGACTGTTTAAGTTATTGTGTTTGAAAAATTGCGGCAAAACTATGCGGCAAAACAGATGTGGATCCAGAACATGGAAACTGTATCCGCTCTAAAAAACAACGTTTATCCCAAAATTTGACTAATTTTTTAGCTATCTTTGAGTTGCTTATTTAATCTTTGCCTATAAAGATCTCCAATCTGATTTAGCAAAAATCGTATTGCTTATCAGAAGTTCTAACTTATTTATAAAAAATTCTGGGCTCGTCATAAACTCCAATTATTGTCTACTAAACTAAATCAAGAAGAACCTGAAAATAAAAATCGGCTTCGCATTCAGTTATTTGGACAAAGGACTGCACTGACAGAATACTAAATTCAATTTAGCTCAGAACAATTCCGATATATGCTCATTTCACCATAATTTCAACAATAAAAGTAAAGCAAGCATAAAAATCCAACCTTATCCCAGCATATTATATTTTGAAATTCCGGATCTTCAAGGATATTCCACATTTTCACGAGAAACATCGGAACCTTTTCTTCATCTCGATATTGCTGCAATACATGCATAGTAAGGTTTGTGGACGGTGGACACTCTTGTCTAGGTAATTCAGTACAGTCCTGTTGAAGGACCTCTGTCAGTAATTTAGGTGGACGAACGAGGACGGTTCCAGTTGAGGATGATGGCAATGAAGCTGGCGTTGACTCTGTCGATAAATCTCTCATAAGAATCGTACCAAATTGCATGTCATCATGTCCGACTTCCTTCCTGCTCATTCTTTTCTTCTTTCTAAAATTAATTTTACGAGTTACCGTATAGAGCAATAAATTAGAAAATCTTCAGAAGATATCTTTGACAAGAATTTTATAGTTTTACTTTTCCCACAAATAATTCCACATCAATCACAGCGCCTAATCCCTCAAGCAACCTACATGTGAGGAAAACTTCTGTATAAAGGAACTTGGCAAGAAGATGTATGTCCCAGTAATTTATCTTGATCACTCATATCTTGATCCTCCCACGTCTGTCATAAGAGTATCTACACCTAAATCAATAGATCACGCACCCATTCATTCGTGAAAAATTATTTCCCAATGAAAAAAAGTCTCAGTTGGATAAGTTATTTAAAACAGATGTAGTAGATGTATAGACATATACAGGTCATATATGATAAGCAGTGTATAGACAAAAAAAAAGATATATGTATAAAGTGCTACGTAACAATAAATTAATCATTGCATCCAGAACTTAATGAATTGATGTAAAAGAAACAAAGGACAGAATCAGTTACTCGCATAGTAAGGTAAAATGTCCGATTTATTCCTAATTTTTCAATACTGCAAAATTACAACTGGCTGTCAAGAATAAATCACCTACCTAGTACGAAATCGTTCACTAACAAGGACATAAACACACCTGACAGACTATTAGACAGCCGAGAAATAGTATGGTCATCATTTCGTAAAACAAATATCGTCACCTTGTGCTGCTTTGACGGGTTTATTTGCAATTGTTTGTCCCATTTGCAATTGTTTGTCCCTTTTGACGCTACGACTTGTGTGATCATTTTTACTTTTCGTCTTATCATACGATGTGCATTACGACGAGTTTGTGAAAAACCGATGTGGTAGTTGGTAGAGAACGTCCAGTGGTATCATTTTAACATCAGAAATTTAAGTCATTAAAAAGAAAAAGTAATGTGAATATTATAAACTGCTCAAAAATTTCACTTGATAGAATCATAAGATGCTGTGTGTATTGATTTCTCTGTCTTTTCACTGGTTCTTCTCACTTCTCATAATTGGATGACCTTGAAATTTCAACGAATCAAATGGATTGGATGTTATCCTTTCGTGCTGTAATATGTTTCCAACCAAAGTACATATTGACATTTTTTTGTTATCATTTATTATCAGTGAATGTGAATTCACCGTTTGCTCGCCTTTAACAGATAAGATTGGAATATTTATATTGCGATATTTTTTTTATCAGACATATGCATCATTATATTTATAAACAAGAATGAAGATAAAAAATAAATTATTACCATCTGCCAAGTCTAGGATTTGTTAAGAATCCAAAGTCAAAAAAAGTCACAACAATTATCTTATCAGAGATACTCTCACGTATCTTGGTACTCCTAAGAATAACGATAAGATCATCTATGTTTAGAAGTATACTTCACAAGATGTGTCATATTGTTTTCTATTGTTCGTTGCTTTCTACGCAGCTGTCATAACTCATCCACAAGGAGACATATTCCTTTTAGGAGTAATTCTCGTTAATTTTAAGGTCAAAAAAATCATTCTGACCCTGAAATTATCTTCACTAATAATTTCTTATTTGAAATATTTCAACAAAATAAATCAAATTTGTTACTAATATCATTTTAAGATATAATTATCGTGCAGTATTCAATAGGGAAAACTTTTTATTCCCTAAATGAAATCTGATAATATCTTTCAATTTAATTTAAACTTATGCTCACATTAATGGAGTAAATCAACTTAAATGAATGATACATTATGTATTTCACAATGCACATTGAGGAACATTGAAATTCCCACATTGATTTAACTGCAATATCGGCCAAAAAGTAGATCGGATATGATCGGATACATTAATAATTTTTTGAATGATTCTATGAAGATTAATTTTTCTTCAGAGGTTTACTTGTTTTTAATTCTTTTAATTGTTGTTTTTTTTGTCTTTTTGTCTTAGGTTTTATTTATATTTTTCACTTATTAATGCAATTAAGTAATTATAAAATTGTTATAGTTAATTAATTGTATTTTTTTCGATTCGTTTTTCTTTAATTCTGAGAATTTTATGTTTTTTTGAGTTGACTATAATTCTTGTTTTGTATTGTTTACTTCTATATGGTTGTCAAATAGAGAAGATCAATGCTTTTATTATTTAATTTTTTATACTTTGTTCTTTGCTGTATCTTATTTATTTTTGTGTAAACATGTTTATTAGTTTTTAACTTTTGTTTACTACTATTTATTTATATCTTATGAATTTAATTTTTTCTTATGTTTGTGTTTTTGGTTAAGTTTTAAAATTTGTGTTAATGTATTTTATTCATTTATAATTCTCTAAGATTCATGGAGAAGTCCCTAATAGAATAAATATTTGTTTTAGCTAAATTTGCTACTATGCAACTAAATGAAATTAAATGAAAAGTTATACACCAATGAAAGCGCTCTATAATGGTTGCTGTCGAATAACTGAAAGTTTGTGTAGAAGTTATAATGCAGGCTAGAAACCTATCTGGGACATTAATTGCAGTTTGGCACCTCTCGAAAATGCGGATAATGGTTGTATGATGTCTTTAAAGTGTTCCTTTTAATCCAAAGATATATTATATCATTCTGAAGTAGGATGTACGCCATTTAAATTTTGAATCCATTTACCTTCTTCATAGAATAAAGATGTTAATTGTTGCAAGGATCTTTAAAATATCTTTGTTCTGGAAACAACAAATTAAAAAAAACCGAACGACAACTTATTAGTCTTTTTTTCTACTTTATTTTCATACATTATTTAGCATCTTCTACATGAGATCTTCATAATGACATGACTGACAATCATTTTCAAAAGTGCTTCAATACCTAAAATGGACTAAATATTATTTGCTTAATTGTTGTGTGATATATATAAAAGCACAATTCTTCTAAGTACAAATAAAGGAAATCAAATTCAAATCCATTCATCCAATTTCATCAATCACTTTAAATAGTGGACAAAGCATAAACGATAGAAAAAAATGTACAAATACAACTTAAATCAACATAATACAATAATTTATAGTCCTGCGAATGTAATTATTTTCTTTACAAATATTTCTGTGTCAATGATATCATCTGCTATCGATATCATTAAGGAGCTTACTGTAGAACACAACTTTTCACCCGAACTTCCATGTATTTTCATGTGTCTATTCAAATTACCTTTCTGAGCGAAATTCTTACCACATACTTTACATTCGAATGGCCGTACGTCTCCATGCGTCAATATGTGCACCTTCAGATTCTTGTATACTTTGAATGTTTCACTGCACACATGACATTTAAGTGGTCGTACGTTTCTGTGCATCAATTTGTGTCTCAGCAAATTTGAACAGTATCTGAATGCTTTACCGCATACGTTGCATTTCAGTATCTTTTTAATGTCCGTATGTGTCTTCATATGTTCTTTCAGATTGCGGCGCTGTTTGAATTTCTTTTTACATACATTACATTCCGACGTGTTTCGGTCCTTATGTGTCTTCATATGTCTTGTCAGATAGCGGCGCTGTTTGAAAGCTTTATCGCACATAGCACATTTGAATGGTCGTTCGCTTCCGTGCGTCAAATGATGTGTCTTCAGAGTGCGAAAATCTTTGAATGTTTTATTGCACACGTGACATTTGAATGGACGTACCTTTCCGTGCGTCAATTTATGTCTCTGCAGATCGCTGGACCATTTGAACGGTCTATTGCATACTTTACATTCGAACCATTTTTTGATTGCTTTTCCGTCATAAACCACAGTCCTTATTTCGTCATCATTTCCCAGGTCTGCTTGTATTGATTGGTCGCCTTCATTTGATACCTGAAATGAACTAAAATGATTTGCTTATAGAGTTGATTATTGTTTTCTGTGATTTTTGAGCAGCAATAATCACAGGCATTGTGCAGATATCATTGTAGATTCTTTGAATGGCAATAATTCACTTCTATGTTTCAAAAGTAGCTTGGTGAATTTTAATAATAATTTGAAAAAAGTGTTAGTTGTGTTGTTTATTTAAGACAGAAGGATTAAGAAATCGATATAACAAAAATGATTCGGTGATTCAAGTGAAAACTTTTAAGTTTCATTTTGGTATTTGCTGTAGGAAATGATCGCAAAACATCATTTACAATAAATAAGAAATAGATTAGGAAATGTTTAATTTTCCCTCACATGAAGCAGATGTTTTTGATCTTAGCTGAGATTAAAAACTTTGTGAATGTTTATTTCTATATTGAAAGGAAATATCTTATTCACATACCGTTACTTGCGAGATATAGAGCGGCAAAGTAGACAATACGAAATAGTATGACAGGTACATGATCAAGGAATCGAGAAAAGATGTGGAAATCGTTGAATTCTTTTCGAAAAATATTTTTAGCAGACAACCAATCTAATGAAGTGATATTTGTCGTATAAACTGAGGGGGCCGTTTTTATGCATTCCGGTAAGCCGTATGATCTATGACCAAATATAATCACAAAACCTCTGTCTTTTCGCGTAATAATTTTGATTACACTCTAAAATTTTTCGTTAGTTACAATGAATAATAATAGTTTCATACAAATGTGATTACAATTTGTAGTATTAATACAAACTCAAATAAAGTAGCGCTAAAATTCAAATTACTTAAATATAAAACTTTTCACAATTGTTGTAGAATGTTGTAAAAAGTTGTAAAAAAAGTTACGGATTTTTCCTTTTTTCTAACAATAATATAAATGAGAAATATAAATACATTTTCAATAAAATATCAATAAATAAAAAACATTTGCCGTTAACTACAACAAATTTCTAACAAAGCCTAAACATACATAAAATAAAATTAACATTTCTTTAATAGGCGTAAAACATGAAGAGAACTGGCAATTACAACAGAAACTGGCAACAACT
>CAKAEH010001880.1:0-24620 GCA_916381525.1 Cercopithifilaria johnstoni | reverse complement strand
TTTTCAAAAATTGATTATTTGCGATGGAAGTATAATCAAAATTAAAATATTCATTTTACGACAGTTTCATAAAAATGATAGTAAATAAATTCATTCGAATGAAGTTGCGTAAAATTATTAAATTATTAATAAACAATTTTATATTTAAATTGCGTTTAGTTAATATTTAAATGGCGCATTTGTCCATTTCATTTTGTGTTAGTTCGTAATTGATAGTGTTAGATTGGCTGGTTGAATTAGCATAGTGATGGTTAGGAATGCATGAGCCAAATTTGATTATGGCTAAAGCTCATTATATATATACATATATCATATTGCCCTATTTCTATATATCATATATCATATTACACTAGGCCTATTATGCTATTTTTAATTTCGAAATATTTGATATTACTATATATATATGGCTTGGGTGGAACTTAATATACCAATTGAAAATTTGGATCGAACTTATTATATCAATAACTTAGGCTAAACTAAATAGAAATGTAATGAATGTATGGTAAGCAATATTTGTTTACTTGGATTGAGCTTACTTTATCAATAATTTAGGTTAAACTAATGAATATATGGTAGGAGGTATTTGTTCACAGCATTTTCAAACATATGGCGAGAACTATTTTAAATTAACAATGAACAATTATTTCTACTTTGTTGTTTACAATTTACCTCTGTGAGAGAAATGAAAATGAAAAGGTAGTTGTCAGGTTGGAGAAATGGATATTTTGCATTTTGAAAAATGTCCTCTTAAATTTTGAAACTGTCAAAATCTTTTCTTTTCATCAAATTTCATATACTTCAAAAATGCAAAATCAGTGATATCAATTTACTACTATTCAGCTAAATTACATCCATCATAAATTAGCATAGGAGATATGTCTAATGTTAAAATACAAAAAATTTGCATATTTTATAATTAATATTAAAATACAAAAAATTTGCATATTTTATAATCAATATTAAAATACAAAAAATTTGCATATTTTATAATTTCATTTCAAACAATTATGAAAACAGACGTGAAAATTTCATCTATCAAAGGCTAATTATTTATTTATTTTTAAATATACTACAAAAGCGAAATATAATGTGAAAAATGGATAATGATAAATATCCGTAATAATTATATTAGTATTAAGATTTATTTTCTTCTCTTCGGAATCACTTATCCCTTATTTAAAATTATTTTAGTTGAAAAACAAAAAGATTAAATAGAAGGATGATTTAAAGATTATTGAGGATATTTATTTATTTTTAAATTTACTGCAAAAGCAAAATATAATGTCAAAAATGGATGATGATAATTATCCGTAATAATTATATCAGTGTTTAAGATTTATTTTACTTCTCTCGGGAATCACTTATCCTTTATTCAAAATTATTTTAGTTGAAAAACAAGAAGATTAAATAGAAGAAAGATTTAAAGATTTTCATTCGATCTTTAAATTATCCTATCAATTCTTTTTTATCTCGAAAAATTAGATATAAAATTTAAAATTATTTTTTAAATTTCATACCTAATTTTAGTAAATAATTATTTCTTTCATTAACAGAAATTGATTTTTCGTTTGAAAACATTAAATTAAAACTAATTAAATATTTTTGTAAAATATGTAAATTAAAATTTATTAAAAACAATTATAGTTAACTATAAATAGATAATTTAGTGATAGCATTATTGACAGCGAAATAGAAAATGAAAAAGTTATTATTTTATAGCAAATCGATTGAATGAATATTTTTTGATAATTAGATTTTTGCCGAAATTTCTCTTTTTAATTTTTTATTAAACTATAAAATAATTGAAAATACAATTTGTTAGGATAATTTTAATTCGTTGAAAAATTTTAAAAAAATTAAAGAAAAATTTGTTGAAAAAAAATTGAAGAAAAATTTGTTGAAAATTTAATAATTTTTCGAATGAATTATTTAAGATATAAATTGGCAAATTGATTTCAAACAATTGTGATAAAAGATAATTATTATTGAAATACTATGAGTAATTATGCATTTCAAAGTTTTAAAATAAATCTGTCAATAATTTTTAAAATATGAAAAAAATTTTTAATAACGGATTTTTGCCGGAATTTCCTTTCTTAATTTTTTATTAAACTATAAAATAATAAATGTGAAAAAATTTTCAATAACGGATTTTTTCCGGAATTTCCTTTCTTAATTTTTTATTAAACTATAAAATAATTGAAAATACAATTTGTTAGGATAATTTTAATTTGTTGAAAAACTTAAGAATAATAAAAATTTTGTTGAAATTTAACAATTTTTCGATCAATTTATTTAAGATACAAATTAACAAATTGATTTCAAACAAAATATGATAAAAAATAATCATTATTTTCTCGAATACTATAAATAATTTTATATTTCAAAGTTTTGAAATAAATCTGTCATAATTTTTAAAATATGAAAAAAATTTTTCAAAGACAAAAAATTCATGATAAATGATAATATTGTCATTTTTTTAGAGAAAAACAATCAATCATTTTTGATTGAAATGTTGATCAGGAATTTTCAACAATTGATCACTTCAAAATTCTTCTACCTCTCTCCCTCCTATACTATTTGTTTAGCTAATCCTATAGTAATTTTTCAAACAGATTCAACATACGAAGTTTAATTAATTAATCGAATATTCCAATTCTAATTGGTAATTCTAAATAAATGATTTTAATTAATTTTAATCGGATACTCCAATTCTAATTGGTAATTTTCAATAAATGATTTTAATTAATTTTAATCGGGTATTTCAATTCTAATTGGTGATTATAATAAATGATTTTAATTAATTTTAATCGGATATCCCAGTTCTAATTGGTAATTCTCAATAAATTGTTGAAATTCTGATTTCGAAAAATTCTGATTTAGGAAATATCGAAGTAATCTTGTAACTCATATATATTATAGGATATGGAATCGATAGTTAAAACCGGAAGAATATGAAAATTGATGGATATAATTGAAATAAACCGGATAATTTGAATTAGAGGATAAAAGGATTAAACCGAAGGATATTTGAAATGAAAATTTTTGATTTAAAAAGATTAAAGTCATTTTTATCAATGTTAAGTTTATTCAATCAATAGCTAAGCAACATATTACTGTTACAAAGAGTAGGCGTATTTTGTTAAGGATAATCGGTCATTCTTGCATCACTTCATGATCTCTTCTGTCCACTATTGCTGATAGTTTTCCATCTTTAACTGAATTCTTCTTCAAACAGATAAGATAAAAAGCAGTGTGATAACAAAATTTGAACTGTCTCATAAGATTAAATCAAGTGAATCAAGTGGAAATAAGTAAATCAAGTGGATCAAGTGGAAATAAGTGTGATAGCAAAATTTGAACTGTCTCATAAGATTAACAAGTGGAAATAATTGTGAAAGCAAAATTTGAACTGTCTCATAAGATTAAATAAGTGGATCAAGTGGAAATAAATGTGATAACAAAATTTGGACTGTTTCATAAGATTAAATCAAGTGGATCAAGTGGAAATAAGTGTGGTCAAGTGGATCAAGTGGAAATAAGTGTGGTCAAGTGGATCAAGTGGAAATAAATGTGATAACAAAATTTGAACTATCTGATAAGACTAAATCTCTTTCTGTATTAGTTAATAAATTTTAGCGGAATTTATTTGAAATTGAAAATAACTGGAAATGGTTGAAATAATTGTAAAATTTCGGCGAACATTAAATTTTCATACAAATGTTTAACAAATATTTTTGCAATAAATTTTTTCGATAAAATTTAAAAAGAAAAGGAATTTTGAAGAAATTTCAGAATTTATCTAAAATTTCATAAATTGCGCAAATTTTATTTTGCAATTTTATACATTAATTAATTGGAAATAATTAAAAACAAAGAAATTTAATTAATTAAATAGAAGGAAAAAAATTATCGAAAATTGTTTCATTCCATTTAAAATATATTATCACTCAGATGATGCAGTTCGAAATTAAATAAAACATTTTGCGATATATCGTTGTGGAATAAAAAGAAGTTCAAATTGTGCTACCACCTTACAGATAAAAACTTTACATTACCTGAAAAACTTTGCAAGTAAGAACTTGGATAAGAAATTAAAGCCAAGAGATATAACATATCGCGGTTTTGGATTTTGGATATGAAGTTAAAGCCAAGAGATATAACATATCGCTTGGCTTTAACTTCATATCCTTGATTTCAAATAAATTTTTATTTAATCCTAGCAATCTCGCAGATAAGTTCTCCCGAAGAAAACAATAGAATTACTGCAATTAATGATCATTTGATAATTTATTAAAAGATCAAATTTTTGCAACCATTTTTTTGTACCAATTAGTAAGTTTTGCTTATTTGTTTGTTTATTGTTGTTGTTTGTCACCAATTAGTAAGTTTTGTTTATTTGTTTGTTTGTTGTTGTTTGTTAGTAAGTTAAGAAAATTTGCTTGAAATTAAAAATGATCAAAGATTTATGGGTTTTTTTTTTTGGGTAACAAAATTTATCACTTTAAGTCTATGATAATTTTTGTTTTGAAATAGACTCTCTTTTAATATATCATATTGCTACCCTAAGCAATCGATCATACTTGAAAATTGGATTGGTTGGTGGAAAACGATTCAAAATGATATGACATCATTTTTTATCATTCAAAGAAAATATAGATGAAAGATGTCATGAATGTTGACGATTATATATATATATTTAACTTCACTCTATTATTCGTTTCATTTCTACTACAACGTTGAAAAGCTATCAAAAAGAATGGCAAATGAAAGGTAAACAAAAATACGGAAAGATTTGTAAATTTTTATTGATTACATTTAAATGATACATTTGATAATGAATATATTGATTTTATTTTTTTTAAATAAAATATAATATTTATTTGTTGCAAAATTTATTGTCAAATATTTTGCAAACAAAAATTTATTTATAAAATTTCAAATAATTAATTTAATATTGGTTTTTAATGTTGTAGAATGAAATTATAATTAATTTTAAGATGTAAGCGATTAATTATTAAATTTGGGTCGATTAATTATTAAAAAAGATGTGGAAAATTTCTTTTTAATGAAATTAAACTGTAAGAAAATTTGATCACTCATAAAATAGTGTAAAAGGATTACTGAAGATCTCCCTTTTGTAACAATATTAAACATGTTTTGAAAAAATATATAAGGATAATAAAATAATAATCATCATTAATGTAAAACAATAAACATCATTAATATAAAACAATATTCATAAAACAATGATCGTCATCAATACGAAACAATAATCATCATTAATATAAAACAACAATTATAAAACAACAATTATCATCAATATAAAACAATAATCATCGTCAATATAAAACAATAATTAGAAAACAATAATTATCATCAATATAAAACAATAATCGTCATTAATATAAAACAATAATCAGAAACAATAATTATCATCAATATAAAACAATAATCAGAAAACAATAATTATCATCAATATAAAATAATAATCATCATCAATATGAAACAATAATCATCATCAATATAAAACAGTAATTATCATCAAATATAAAACAATAATCATCATCAAATATCGCTCTTATAATGAAAAGAGTTAGAAGATTCTTTTTGGATAAAATAGATTTAGGTTGTTCGAAGACAAAAAAAAATGATTTCTTGAAAATTTTATTTAAAATAAACTAAAATTATTGTGTTGTTCCATCAAAAACAGTTAATTACTGTCCATTAAAACAATAATTAATTAAAACAGTAATAATAAATTGTTATCCCATCACAATTACTCATTATATATATATATTTTCTAATACAATAAATCAATTCATTTTATTTTTTGCAACAAGAACAAACATTCAATAAATATGTAAATAATGCTAATTTGTTATAAACATCATATCGTATTAGAAACCTTTAAGGCTTAGGTAAATACTTTTTTTATAATTAAATAATCATCATCAAATATCTATCTTATAATTAATAAAAGTTAACATTTAACAGTTTTCCTATATTTAACAATTTTTCTTCCTTTTTTACGTTGTTGTGAACATATTTAAAACACAGTAAAACAATATGAAAAAATACGATAAAATATTTTAAATTATAAATTATGGAATGGCTCGTATAAACAGTAAGGCATTCGATAAAGTTTAATAACGATAAAGAATAATGATAATAATATAAGACATTCGATAAAGTATAACAATAATAATGAGAATAAGATAAAGTTTAACAACGATAATGAATAATAATAATAATAATAATAATAATAATAATAATAATAATAATAATAATAATAATATAAGGCATTCGATAAAGTTTAGCGATAATGAATAATAATAAATAAATGAAAATTAAAATTATAATACATTTTTGCTGAATGCAGTAGTGAAATATTAAAAACAAAGAAAATAATTAACTATCGACTGTCACTCAATCTAACACAATAACCAAATATATTGACTAACTATTAGTTTCCTTTTTTAATTTGAGATTATAAATTTAAGGAAAAGAAAAAACACTTCCTATATTTTATGAAAATCATATCATATCCATATTTACATTATTATTGTTTACTTCTGACTATTTTATATAATTAGGTTAGATTTCAAAATAGCTTTAGAATTTAACTTAATAAATTTAGTTTTGAGGAAATATTTACCGTTTCTTTTCATCTAATAAAAAAATTAAAATATTTAATTAATTAATGAATTAAACAGAATAGGTTTAGTAGCGCTGTAGCATCGGAAAAAAACCTTAATTTTAGTTATATGATGAAATCATTTAAAACATCAATCAATACTAATACTACTGCTACGATATTGCAATACAGTATTACGAGCAACACATAATACTGTACTCGAATACCGTAGTAGTTTGGAATACAGTAATGTGAGAAACGTGTAATACTGTAGTCCAATATCATAGCAATATTAGAATGTAGTATTATGCATCGTCCATATACGTTATTGGAGATAAAAATAATATGAAGAAATTTTTTTTAATGTAATAAGTTGAGAGTTAAGTTAGGAGGATAAGAATATAAAGGATATCTTGAAGGAATGACATAAGAGGAATATGAAGTAAACAACAACAACAAATATTCGTATCATTTATCATTACTCATGAATGATATGACAAGTATGGACAAATATTTATTGTACAAAGTGTTGAAAATGATTCGTGGAAAAGTCTAATTTGATTTCTACCAAGCTTAAATAAGGTAATATATCAGTTATCATTGATATCGTTTGATAGTGAATTTAAATTTGTTATTTAAGATTACTATCAGAATTTAATGGAGTGTAAACTTTTGAAGTTTAATTTCAACGATAATTCAAACTTGCAAAATTATCAATGTTGGAAATTTCATGTTATCATGAGCGCTTTTTTAACAACTGTAGAATTATTTGTATTCTTAGTTGAAATTAAAAATTATCAAAAATAAAATAGCTTCGTGTAAAATATTAATTAGTAGAAGATATTGATTATCAATACTAATATTGTAAAAATGAAAATGATCTGTATGATTATTATAATATCTATAGAATTAATTGTACTCTTAATTGAAATTGAAAATCTTCAAAAATAAAATAGCTTCGTGTGAAATATTAATTAGTAGAAGATATTGATTATCAATACTAATATTGCAAACGTGAAAATGATCTGCATGATTACTATAATATATGCATTGATAATAATTTTCCTCTTGCAATATTAAAATCATTAAAAGAATTTATTTCAATAAATTAAAATAAACAAATTCTTTTTCATCCTCAATTTTATTTACCACATTTTTCCTAAATTATTTCATTGTTTTAGAAAATAAATTAATAGTTGGAAATTTTCGATGACTTCTTTTTCTATTGTTTTTGTTTAGGAGTAATTTAAACTTTGTGTGATTTAAACAGTAATCTATATTTGCTTCTTTTCATTTTCCATTTACTGATAGTATTACAATTTAATATTCAGTGATAAGCTAAATTTAACTGTTAAAAATATTAAATAAAATTGAAAGGGTTGATAAAAACATTGTATAATGAAGAGAAAAGGATAAATATTACAGGTAAATATTACAGGATAAATATTACTGTTGCTCCCAAATAAAAACAATAAAGTGGATAATGGAATTCATTTAATAACTATAAAAAAGCTATGTTTCAAATTTGACATTGATATTCATTCTTTTCAATTCTATCAATAATTAACTTGCACGATGTCTTCTCATTTAGGCTTGAAAGAAGTATACGCTCATCAAATGTGACATTACGACAATCATTTTCAGATCTTACAGCGATCACGTCACTTCTTTCGAATACTGAAAAATTGTTAGAGTTAAGTACCTCAAATAATTTTTGATATTTCATCAGCAATGAATAATGCAATATCTTTAACTTAATTATCTACCGCATTAACGTAGTGGTTCAGCAATTCACATAATTAGGCTTATAATTTCATCACAAAATTAAACTTGTAATTTGTACCTATGAATTCAGATTTGATAATTTCAAGAACAGAAAATCACTGATTTCGATTTACTTTAATTTTTTGTTATCTAATTTACCTTGCACTACTTTAATCAAAAATCAACTGTAATTAATTTTGTCAATTAACAAATAGAATGCACTCGAATCATATTAAAGAAAAAAAGATTTCCCTTTCGTTCATTTTCAATTTTATTTTAAGTATCATATCCTAAACCTTTATTATTCATCCATAATACAAATAAAACTGTTAAAAGTTTTATGAAAAATCACGAATCGAGTTGTAGAGAAACGGGATGAAAATTCACGAACGGTAGGAATTAGAAGTAGGGGAGTGCAGCTGAATTTTTTGAATAGGAACAGAAATCAGAACTCAATATCAAAAGTAAATTCATTCCTTTTGAATTCTAGCGAGGAAAAATGAGAAGGATACCAGTTTAATTGAAATTCAGTGAAAATTATTAAAATCACGATAAAACACATTATTCCGCTGGATTTACAAATAAATTAAACTGCACATATTGACTATTATTGCAATCAATGAACAAACAAATTGTAAAATTCAATAAAGATAATAGCATTTGGATATCATCAGTTAACAAAAAGTAGCCACAAACAATCTCATAATAAATTTACACAGTGAATAAACGAATTGTCCATTAAGAATAATGCAACATGTGATAAAAATAAAAGCATTTTGTCAGATATTTCAAGAATTCATCGTAAAAAAAAAAACCGGATGATATTTTGAAGAGATATAGAAAGCTGTCAAACATGAGAAATCTGGCACCGTTCACTTATAACTGTCACATTAATTCACATGTTATACATGCATTCATTTTTTCATTAGCACCTCAAATTACATCAAAAAGTGTCCCTTTCTATTAAAGAGAAGTTTGGCGTAACTTTTTACTTCACTCTTTACCTACTATGAAAAATTAAGATTAAATAAATGCATGTTGTGAAATTATACATTCATAAACAGATGAAAAAAATCACGAACAAAAGTAAGTACGCGATCATTTTTCGCACGCATAAATGAGAATTATTCTGATTATTCTTTGTGAGAATTTTTTTTTTCGCATGATACCGATTTTTTAAATATATTCTGCTAAATCTAAGATAGTTTCTTGCCAGCCTTAGATTTGTGTGCAGTGCAATTTTGTATGATGTAAATAGTAAAAGCATAAACCAAATTAGAAACTTTCCTGAGCTTTTCATATAAAGAAATTTCCAACATGAAAAGTTGGAAAAATACAATTAGAATTAGTTATATAAAATCACATAAAAAACAAATTAGTTTGTAAGTTAAAAGGAAATTCACCATTATTTTTAAGTATTACTTTGTTGTGCTGCTAACGGTATCAAAGACTCGTCTTTAATTTCATCCAAATCGTTTAGCTGACGATTTTCACTTATTCCTTTTCCATTCGTAACTAATGGATTATTTTTCTCCAGTACCATGCGTTTATAAGTTGGTTTGAAAAACAAAACTAGCACAATGGCTAGTAAGGCAGCTATTACCGACATTGCCTAAAATACAAATTAAAACAACAGCAATTAAAAACATAAATATGAATTAAAAGCAAGCTATACTGCACCCAAGCATAAATAGTAAAACTAAAGTATAGAAATAACCACCAAAAACCAGAACTGGGCTATATGAAGAACAAAAACACAAGTCAGGCTGTGGGACGTGCATTTCGTATATTATGTTTTAATTTAATTTAAAAAAAAAAATAGTAAAAATCAAATAAAATAAACTCACGATAACAGAGGTTGAGTTATCATGTGGTACAACAACAGAATTGGTCTCATCTTCAATTGTACAAACTTGAATATTTTTATATGATTGTTGTAATGGTCGCGCAAGTAAAGTCGTTATGGTTACGTAAATTATTGATTGTATCTGGAAGGTGTAAAATTCATTGTTCTTCAATTTTTTTTTAATTCAAATTGATTTTTTTGTCTAAAATCAGATGGAATTATTTAAGAGTTCTCAGACTTAATATTACTGAAGTCCTGAAGCATTAGAAATTACGGCACTTCATAACAAAGAAAGCATACCTGACCACTAAGTACTACAAAGCCTGATGAGGTTGTTTCAGACACCGGAAAAGTACACTCGGAGGCTAATTCCAAACCAACTGGATATGATGCAAGTCCGAAAACACCGAATAGAAAAGCCGTGATTGTAAGATAAATAGCGAGACCGGAATATAGAGATAACTAAAATGTGAGAGAATATGCAAAAATTTGCTGCTACTAAGGGCTTGAGATTTGCCGGAATCATTTAAATTATATAGAATGAGAAGAAATTGCATGAAAACTATAATTCCATGAAGCTCTGTTTTGAAGCATTTAACTCATATTTACCAGTTAGATTCAGACCAAACATTGCAATATCTTATCAGTTCGCCATAAACTACTACTAATGGAACGAACAACGTTCCATTACTTCAACATTCTAATCATAGCCGCTAACATATTGTAGAAGATCAAGTATCGCTTGAGAATTTTTTGAATACTGAAATATTACCTGCAAAAATGCAACCCCAAAAATGACAGCAAAAGACATACACACTTTCATGGTTTCTTCGTAAAGTTTGGTTCGGTCCACAAACATGCCTGAAGATAGTTTCAGTTTTCCATATTTACTAGAATATATGTTTAAAGATACGAAAGAAAAGAAAAAAAAAACCACCATTAGAGAATTTACCTGTATTTTTTAGAAGAAAGAAAATAAAATAAACAAAATGAGCTGTTTTGAAATGTCGAAAATTAGAAAGTACAAAACAAAATAACCTGAAAAAGTAGCTCCGAAAACTCCACCAATGATCATCAACGCAGCGCAAAATCCGGAGAACGAATTTGAATATCCTCTTGCACAAAATAACTGCTGTATGATGGTATATAGACAATTAAACATGCCAATACCGCCACCCATCACTATCAAAAGCAATATGTATGCTTTATTGGTAAAACATTGTTTGATTCCTGAAAAAATTACTTGAAATTGAACACGGATGTTAATCTTTTCTAATCAGGTGGAAAGCTTTCTCAACTTATTCGTATTTCTGGAATTGTCAGTACATTTTACATGTCTAAACTTAAAGAATTTGAACACCTTCTCCAAAGAAAACTTCTTTTCGTTAAAAAGTAATTATCAAAAATTGGTGCAATCTGGCACTGTACGTAATAATCTATAGAAGAATGACATATAAGCAATATAATCTTGCAATCATTTTTAGCAAAAAATGCATTCGGAAGAAGTGGACAATCGCGCAACGAGGAGCCTGCAAAACCTATAACATGAAACAGTTTTAAATCCTTTCTGTCTGAAATATTCTAAAACATTTGAATTGAATTAAAGCAGTAAACGAACCAGGAAAGAAAGGCATCTGTGGTTGAGCAGCACTTTGAGATGGCGGTATTTGTGGTTCCGACCGAGTTACGCAGAAAGTTGCTATGAAACAAGCCAACAAGGAAGGTACAAAAGTTAGAATGTTTACTTTTAATACCTGAAAATATGCTGATATTATTAATGAAATGTTACGTTATTATCTTAATGCAACAAAGATGAAGATAAAGGTCAATTCTTTGGATTTGTGATTAATTCCAGCAAATGTTAGTTCTTAGCCTCAGGAGATCTCATTTCTTACCCTCACAATATCGTTATATTCCGATGGATTTGAAAGACTCTTAAGGAAAGAAACTTGAGCCTCGACCTAACTGAAAATCTTACATCCTTTGGAGCCCAAACTATTTGGGGAGAAAGAACATTTGCCATCAGCACCCCCAACGGATTCGCCATAATTCCAATGGTTGTTGCTAAAGCTCTTTGATTTTCATCAAACCATGACCCCGCAACCTGAATTTACCTTTTGCCAATTTTGCATCATTAAAATATTGTTTTCCTGTAACTGGAACGAATATTAAAGAAAATTTGATCTGCATGAAAATGTAGCAAAATTTCCAAAAACTAACTTTTGGTGGAAGGAACATAATAAACGGATATGCACAAGCAGCCACTGCTTGTCCAAAAATCCCAACGGGGAAGCGGATATGCAGTGGCAAAAATGAACTAAAAAAAGTGTGGAAAATGTAAATGTATGTGTGTTTATAACGCTGATTAGATTAAGTTTGAAACTTCCAGGACAAAGTGAAAGAAGACTTCCGTCATCTCACTTCATAGATGTGAGTAAGAAGTCATAAATTTCAGCCTTATCCGAATTCAGTAAAATTATCCTCATTTCAGAAACAAAAAATAACACCCATAACTATCAACAGATCATCAAATGTACATATCCTTTAATAGTAATGTCAACGGTCGTAAAAAAGAATTACACCTGATAAGACGAATAGTACCACCAATACCGTTTGTCCAAGCTGCGATGAGAATGGCAAATCGAAGCCCGAACGAACTACTCATCCATATAGCGAAAAAGCCTACCGGTATTGTACAAATTATAAAAACCAGTGAAAACCAATTCGCTGCTTTGTTCTGCAAAATAACAGCTGATATGTAAAGAACGCAAACAAAGAAGGCATCGGATAAGATAAGCTTTTCTTCGTGACCTTAAAGTTAATAAAATGAAACCTAATAGCATTAGAAATATTCAAAATATTCTAATACAATGTGATGCACAAAAAAACTTCCAATAAAGCAAGTCTTTATAATCAATAATCGAGTTAATTTTCTCTTTGATCTTCATATCTGAATCATGATAGTTATAAATTACTAGTACAAAGTTAGTAAAGAAACGAGAAATCTAACTCACCATTCCATAGAAAGCATCGACATAATTGGAAATAGAAGCAAATGCAATCCATGACACTGTATTTGAATTATTCAATAATGCAACAACTGCTAAAACGATCCAACGCTGTGGATAAACTCTGCAAACCCCAATAAAAAGTTAGCTTGAAAATTTTCAGCCCGAAATATTAAATTTGACAGGAAAGTAGTTGCTACCAGGCTAGCACATCATAACAATTATTTCTGGACATATAAGAAATATCTATATACTATTCCTACATGAAAACTCACCGATAGCTTATTCGATGTTCTGCTGGATCCACCTCCGACATTCTGCCTATAAGTTTACTTGCATATTTTGGTTCAATGTTGATTGTTCTATCCTTGCTATCATCCTGAAAGTATTTAACTGATGCTCTACTCTGACAACAGTTGCTTTTTCCTATATCCATTCCATGTCTTGCAGAAAGAAATTTGTCACAAAGTAAAATATGGTCCAAATAAAAAATTTTCTATCAAAGTATGACATGTAATCGGCTCAAAAAAACAGAAATCAATTGAATGACTTGAAAGCTGCCTTAGCAAAGGAAAATATACATAGACATTAGAAAATTAGTTCGTTCTCCAGTAATCTAACAAAATTTGTAAATTTATTCAAAATTTCTAAGCTTCAAAAATAGTACAAACAAGCAAACAACCTTAGTATCACTACCGAATTTTAGTGAGGAAAACACTGCACGATCGGATCCTTTGCTTAGCAAATTTTCGGCGTCTTCGTCCATAGTCTGCAAGTAAAAATTTATTGGAAATCTACTTGTTTTCGCTTCGAATCAAGAAAACCGAATCTTGGAAGACCAATCTCGATTCTAAAACTTGTTAAATAATTAGATTTAAAGGAATTTGAAATCGTACCTAAAAAATTCACGAAATGGGTGGAGAAGATATTCTGAGATACTGCGAAATGACTATAAAAGTTATTTGTAATGGAAAATTTCTCCCATATTCAATATGAAGGTCGATAAAAAAATTAGAAATAAATTTGCTTGCTAGTGGAAGGGAAAACAAAAAATAAGTCATCACTAAAATAATAAATCATCACTAAAAAAAAACTAAAATAATAATCAAATTAAACAATCGACAAGAAGAGGAAGAAAGATCAAGAACTAATTGTAGGAAAAGTTGTAGCCGGTCAATGTTACAATGTAACATATACATCAGCTACATCTCATGATGTAACACACCATCTATAGCTGAAATATAATGACAGGCGGAATAATAGACATGTAAGCAATGCAAACAGGTGATGTAACAAATATTTGTATAATCAATTAAAGACAAAAATAATTTAAAGCATGCAACTTTATCATTTGCCTGACTTCTAGCTACCAGCTTCCATGTAGAAAAAAGATTATTAGGTCACGTTAAGCTTTAGGAAAGGTATGCTCAGTAGGAATCTTAAGGAATGTCAAATCTAAGCAAAATTAATAAATATTTCAGAAGTTTCAAGAAAAAAAAATATCTCCCAAGCTAACGGAGAGTTGAATTTTGCTTACCATTAAATTTGTTATTATCTCGGAAAGGTTTTACTTTTGCATCATCATTCTTGCTATTTCAATCCTTAGTCTCTGGCACAACTACCACTCCACGCTATTTCGCCAAGTTCTAAAATTTCTGCAACTATATTTTTATTGACTTGTAATAGTAGTAGGAAGTGAATTTTGAAAAATGTTTCAACCATTGAAGCAAGCTATTATAAAATGTCTTGCTATCTTTGTCGTCTCTTCCCGATCATCTATTAACGCACATCTCTGAATGACTTACTTTCTGAATATCTTTATTTGTCTCACATTTTTACATAAACTCTTCCCCCCCCCGTCTGCACACCAGCGAACCAGCCAGCCGCCTTCGACAGATTTTAATGCTTTGCACAGATTTTCACAAGCGCTATTCGAATGGGCTACGGCCGTATTTTTAGCTTGTTAATTGTTGATAACTGACCGTACCGGGCTATTTGATTTATTTTTGGGTGCGATTGCAGTAAACATGGTGAGTTGTTAAAGTGTTTCTTTTCTTTTCACTTTATTATCATACCTTTGTCGCTTATACTCTTCAAATGATATCCTTCCACTATTTTGTACATTTTACTGCTCCTTGATGAGATGCTTCCCATTCAATTGATTCATTTTAAATGCTAATCGATTCAGCAATTATCTACCAAAGTTAATAAATATCACTCTTTGTGGTTTCAAATTATCGTTTATCAATACTCTTAGCAGTTGCATCGTGAATACAAAAGTCAGCAATGGTAATTTTTCCCAAATAATTGTTTAATTTTATAAAATGTTTGGAGACGTATTTCATCTTTAAAATTGTTACAGCCTTCAAAGAAAATCATCAAAAAGAGAGTTGCTCCTCCGCCACCGATGGCGAAGAAATCGGAGGCACCAAAAAAGGAGCAAAATCCTCTATTCGAGAGACGACCGCGCAATTTTTCAATAGGTGTGGATTGATCTTTTGGTTTTTCAGTAATGATTGATCTTTTGGTTTTTCAATATGTGAACGTAGTTTTGTGTTAAGTACAAAAAGTGGATGATTTTCTTCATTTGCAGGTCAAGACATTCAGCCAAAACGAGATCTAACTAGATTTGTACGATGGCCCAAGTATGTTCGTTTGCAACGTCAGAAGGCTGTTTTGATGAAGCGTTTAAAAATTCCGCCACCAATTAATCAATTCCGTACAACGCTTGACAAACAAACGGGTAAATTCTAGTACTAGTTGATATTTTTCTCATTTAGTATTTTTGCAAATGAAAAACCGACTATTTGTTTCTCGGCCTACCGTTACTATCCGTCGTCTCATAACGTTAATTTTTTACCGTTATTTAGTTTTATTTGATAACATTTCTGGATAAGCACTACTGCCCGTCATCTCATAACATCAATCCCACCAATTTTTTTTATCGTTCAAATTTCATCTGATAGAAAAGAAGAGGTCTTGTTTGATACTGTTCAAAATTAGAGAGGAAATCGATATTTTTGGTATCATCGGTTAGTTTTCAAGATCCGAATTTTAGATGAAATTCGAAATTTCGAATTTCTGCCAGATTCGTGGTATTTCTCATCTACTTTGTTTTTTGCAGCCACACAACTGTTCCGTTTGATGGATAAATATCGTCCAGAAACAAAGCACCAAAAGATGCAACGATTAAAAGCGCGTGCAGAAGCTCGGGTAGCAGGCAAAACTGAAGAAGTAACAAAACGTCCACCAGTGGTTCGTTCAGGTGTAAACCATGTTACGAAACTTGTAGAACAGAAGAAGGCACAGTTGGTTGTTATTGCGCATGATGTTGAGCCTATTGAAATTGTTCTTTTCCTTCCAGCACTTTGCCGTAAATTCAAAGTGAGTCCCAACTTCTTTTTGTTGAACTTTTCTGCTCAGCTGATTTGGTTTTTTATTTTTTTATAGCCATGTGTATTTATCGACACTTACAAGTCTCGAAAGTTAGGCTGTCCAATCGGAATCGATTACGAAGTAAACTATTTCCAATATTGTCCATTAAAATTAAGTCTTGGAACTTTACAGGTACCATACTGCATTGTCAAAGGAAAGGCGCGTCTTGGTCAAGTTGTTCATCGAAAGACTACTTCTTGCATTGCCATCGTTGATACGAATCCGTAAGTGTAGTATATTATCTTACATGTTAAGAAACTCAGTGTGCAAAGTTTTAAGAGATTACACAAATATCTATAGCTCGAGTAGATGTCTTCCTATACTACTTCTCATCATGGCAAGCTCGTGAGCGTCTCATTCCGCGCATTTAGAACTAAATGTGCACCTGTAGCATATTTCTGTATTTTGAAATGTAGCAACTTTGTATTGGATTCTGGTGATTTCTTGATTTCATAAGCATTTATGTTAAATATGTTGAAGTTTGCAGTGAGGACAAGATGGCTTTATCGAAATTGAAAGACACAGTAATAACGAATTATAACGAACGCGCTGATGAGATCCGAAAACATTGGGGAGGTGGTATTATGTCGGCTCGTTCACAGGCAAAGAAAGCACGAATCGAAAAAGCACGAGCCAAGGAACTTGCACAAAAAGCCTAAATGGTTCACTTAACGTTCCTTTCTTTTTTTAGTTTATTGGAATAAAATTGTTGAGTCTGTAAGCCTTCGATCCTACCCAAATACTATCTTTTTTCACATCAAATTTTTACACCATTCATGGTGGAAATTTTAGAGCAGTTTGTTGTTTGCATGAATCGAGTCATATAAAGAATTTCTATTTGTAACAAAAATGAATGAAGCAATGATAGATGCAAGTTTCACCTTGTCTGGTTCTTATGTCCAGCAAAAAATGCATCAAAGTTGTGTAGCGTTGTATTGGATCAGGGATGAAGCGTTTTTTTCAGTCGTAGGAGCAAAGAATTGGGATATACAAGTGAAATATTTCGGATATCATGCAAAAATATTTAAACTTTATTCAGTACAAGTCATAAATGATGAATCAGCGATTCCTGAAAGCATATTCTTCTGTGTTCAATATTGAACTTTCTCTTTTTCAAATTCTCGATTTTGCTGATCTTATTTACCATATCTTCAGCTATCTAAAAATTAATGCACCAGTACACCTTTATAGCCAAAAAGTTCATTTTTTTCAAATAAGAACGATTCTATCAAAAAACACGCAAATACGAAGACCTTAAAAGTTACTTGCCGCTAAGTGTTTCCAACTTAACACTTGGGGAGCAGAACCTCAAGTCAATAACTTCATCATCAGGCACAAATACATCACCGATCTTTTTCCATTTATTATCTTCTGTGAAACCAAAGAGCAACTAAAATTAATCTTGTAAAAAATGGATAGAAAAAAGAGCACTGGAGAGTAAAAGCCAGTGAAAATGAGATATAAACATGAAACGTTATAAAGTTGCCATTCGCTTAGTTTGTTTTTATTTCACCGTCAACACTGTCAAATATTGCACATATTCACAGCATTTAATGAAAAATTTTAATTTTCTTAAAACTACCTTTCCACCTTTCATTTCGATGAATGTGTTTAAATCATCGAACAAAAGTTTTTGTCGTCCGGCTTTTTGCATAACAAGTTTCGCTCCAAGAATTAATTGACGAATTGCTTTGGAAACTTCTTTCAGTAATAATGTAATCACCTTATCATTAGCGACTTTGTCACGCAAGATCGGATAACTTAAAAAGAGGAAGTTATATCAAATCATAGAATATTACTCTTAACTTGCGAGGTTTCTGAACGGAACCACATTACACTAAAACCATATATCTCGAAATAAACAGAAAGAAAATACATATTCTAAATAAAAAGGGCTTATCATTCAAACATCTGTGGATCGATTCCAGCTATCGTCAAGATTAAAGCTATTTTCCAAATTGCTACCAGGCATATAAATAGGGTTGCCGATAGCAACAAGACAAACCTCAATGTAGTAGCAAAATTCCAAAAAGAGTCATGATTTAGTGTTATACTACCATGTTCCTCATCATTCACAACCTATAACAATCATTAAATAGGCGATTGAAACAATTAGTTTTGGCCAATAGCATAATGCTCAAATTCAAATTCCTAATCATCATATGCATGATAAATTAATTGTCGCCTTGCATACCTGAGATGAAAGTGAAGATTTTTCAGCAATCGATAACTTGCAGGAATTTTTGGGAACGGTCACCTCCTTTTGCATTACTCTGCTCTAAAAATTATACTTCCAAATGATTAAGGAAAGTTTGCAGCACAAAAAGAAGTTATATCATACTCTGTCAAAAATACACTTATCAGCAAGATAATTTCAGAATCAATGAACCAACTGACCCATATGAATAAATACATATAAGATTTAGAATCATCTGATAAACGACTATTTAGAGGGGCTGTATACAAACATTTACCCTTTTAGAGCTTAAATTAGATAATGATTTTGAGTTGTCCAGGGAAATACTGCAAGGTTCTCGAATTTTTCTCGAGGTAGATGGAATATCTAAATCAAATTAGCTAGTAATTAAAGAAACATGAAAAGTAGAAATCAAAGAATGTATGCAATCTTTAACGGATCCACTATACACTCACCCTTAATTCAGTTTTTTAATGGCAGATTACGAATAACTAATTAAACTGATGCATCTTTACAACAATAGTGATAAATCATACTAAGTGAATTGTTATCATCAGCGGATGGACTGTACGTTCGTTTCATCTTCCGAATCCGATTACTTGTTCGTCGTGTCATTTCACTGTTCGGAATCATTTTATCGCTAATATCGGAATGCTTTCAAAATGGAACTGAACTCAGCAAACCAGACAGCATGAAGCCTTGCCTCACAACAACCGAATGCAAAGAGACAACGAGTAGCGATTAATGTTTTTAAGCGAAAGCATTTGAACAAAATTCTATGAAATTGTTATTTCCCATTCCTTCAGGATTTCGTGGTACACTTCTTCCGCGGGATTGTTTATCAGATAAGAAAGTGTAGTAGTAAATAAAATGCTTAGGTAAGAATGTATGACTATTCAATCAATTAAATCAATAACTATTCAATCAATAACTATTCAACCAATTAAGGTTATATGGGTATTTCTAAGTAAGTTTAAATGTGTACTTCCATCTTACTTTATTATAATATAAGCGAGAAAGAATGATTATATAAATCATCAGCGGAAGTATAATGTATAAATGATAATGTCGTTGATAGTTAAGAACAAATGCTACATTATAAAAAGATCATTTGGAAGATAAAGGATATTTCAATTAGCAAATGAACAGATCAAACAATTTTTATCACTGTATGCTAAAAGTATGTAAGTCAGTATTCGCTTTATTTCGAATGTTTAAACGATAACTGCTATGACTTTTTATGTAAACAAGGTAGCGCAATAATGAGCAATAAAAATAAATTTAATTTAGCGATTGAACGGTACTGATATGATAAGATCGATCTCGTCGTCAATAGTGTAATATATTCTAAAGATATTTTTGATCAAAAAAAAAGAAGTGAATATGATACTGATTGATATAAATCATTCAATCATCTTTGATTTTCAATGTAAATTTTTTACTTCTCTTACAAGAAATATGAATGATAAGGCCAAGAGTAAGGCCTTTCAGATCATATTTGCCTTCTTCACTTCTGCATGAAATGAAATAACAAATTCACGATATTTCAATGGTAATTTTGCCTGAAATGTATAATTATGAAATATACTGGAAAGAAGCTTATCAAATAATATTTTCAGGATATTATAAAAAGTTGATTATCTTAGAAGTATTGACAGATTTCTATGTATGATCAATTTAATGACTAATTATTGAACTTTTGAAATCGTACAACCTGGAATTTTTCATTTTAATTTTTTTCAGAATTTTTACTTCATTAATTTTTGTTTTATTTTCCTCTTAATTTTTTAATCTTAATCATAATCTTAACCTTAATCCTAATCTTAATCTTAATTTAGTTAATTTTCAATCTATGCTCATTTCAATTTCACTCTTACTTTAATATAATCGAGTACAGTAGTATAAATGAACACATATTGTGCTTCATTTTGTACGCTTGATGCACGCTGTCCTCTCATTTCTTTAACAACTTGTGATACCTAAATTTTTTGGAGAATTAATTTTTGCAATTTTCGTCTATGATTATGTTGTAGAGTTTCTTATTCTACTTGCTCATTGCATCAACTTCAGGATCAGGATGCATTCCGGTTTCACTACCAAAATTAGTCAGAATGATTCCGGTGAATGTGTCAATAAAAATGCAATTATTCAATAGAAGAAGAATTAAATTTTATCGATTTAAATTTAACCAATTTAATCTTACATTTAATGGTTGATTTTTCCAGAGACGTGATAATAATGTATCAATTGCTACCACAGTACCGGTACGGCCAATACCAGCAGAGCAATGAATTATGGTGGTAGAATTCTAAAATAATTGCTTGAAATTAGTGAGATCGAAAATGAATCAGCTAAGCATTCATCACCATCACATAGTATCAAAAAATCTAATTAAGTGGAAATGATAGAATAGAGAATTGCAAATTAACCTTAAATTCTTCAGATATCATATTTGTCTAAATAATTAAAAATGATTTGAAATTTTGGATAGCTTAAAAATAAAGAATGAACAAATAAAAATTGCTCTCAATGAATACAGTAGGCATCATTCGAATTAGCCTTAATATGGACATTCCACTTTGTGGTACACCACGATCAGGCCAATCCATCATATGTATAAGTTTTACGATAGTTGAATTTGAACAACCTTCTGGTAGCACTTCCAAAAGATAGGTGTCAAATTTATCCTCATGTTCAGACTGCAAAATAATTTTTGAAGTAAATAATTATGATTTATTCATTGTAAAATATTTATGCATTAATCAACTTTTAGTTAAATTTATTCTAAAAGACAATTGAAATTTTGAATAAATAAAATTTCGAATAAATTAGAAATGAGGCAAATGAGAAACAAAGTGTAACTGAGTTGCATCACTATTTTTCTTATTCTTTTAGTAATTACTTATATGTTACTCTTATCTGGTCATATAATCAACTTCTAGAATGATACATTAAAGCATTATCAGTTATCAAATTATACTTTGATTTCTTTTTCAATTAATTACTTATCTGATACTCTTATCTGACCATATAATCAGCTTCTCGAATGATACATTAAGGCATTATCAGTTATCAAATTATACTTTGATTTCTTTTTCAATTAATTACTTATCTGATACTTTTATCTGACCATATAATCAGCTTCTCGATTGATACATTAAGGCAATATCAGTTATCAAATTATGCTCTTTTAGTACAATGATAATATATATATCAGTATTTGTAAGTGATGAAACTTTGTTTGAAATCTAAACAAACCCGTTTATTCATGACAAACATACAACCATAAGTTTTATTTTCACCATTTTCTGCAGGCCAATATTGGAAACATTTTGGTTTGCCATCTTCAATTGTCTTACATAACATTATAATTGTTGTAATTTGTTCTTGATGTACCATACGCCAAAAATCGCTTGCAGTTGATTCGAGTGGACCCTATGATTGGAAATTTTTAAAATGTGGAAAATAAAAAATAATCATTATTGAATTATCATTATTGATTAACTAATCATTTTAATTACATTATTATTTTATAATTTACACCGTTCAGCTTTTGAATTATTTTCTTTCTAATTAAAGAAATATAATTGAATATATCAGTTAATATATAACTCTCTAATTCCTAATATTATTTGAAGAAGTTAAGGATATTTAATTTTGAATATAATTAGTATACCTGTGAACAATTATTTCGATTAACAACAAAGCAAGATTACTTATATGATATACAATAGAAGCAAAAGATACTTTTATAGAAGGGAAAATTGAAATTTCATTAATTTTTAAATTAAGCTTAAAGTAAGATTTGGAATTGATGATATAATGATATTTGTACAATTATTATCAAATTATCTTGCTTCTAATTACCTTTATTAATTAATGAATGAATCCTTCTGAAAATATTGAAATAAAATAGCTATTTGAAATTTTTAAAAAATTTTTTTGAATTCCTAAATTCTAAAATTAAATTACCTAAAATGAAAAGTAATAAGTTATTGCAATTATTTATTTGCAATCTTAAATGTGATATTTTTTTAATTTTTAAAATTATATAAAAAATTTCAAATAATGATATAATTATATAATTAATCTTACCTGTGTAGCAATATATTGATGATCACCACCTTCCATTTTCAACCAATTTGCATGTATATAATCAGTTTCAGGTGGAACATTTAGTGTTAAAACAACTCTAAAATTTTATCCTAATTCTTATTTCATTTTTGATTTCTTTTTTTATTTCAGGTAGTTGTGATTGAAAAGAGCATTTCAAATGATAATAAATTATCAATCAACTATTTATCATCAAAATTATCACTGTATCATTCTGCTAGAAAGATTTGCTTGAGTATACAATTCGATTCCTTTTATTTTAAATTCATCAATAATTTCTTAATTGAATTTCAAATTTCAATCATTTTATACTTCAACAGCAAATTCAACCCTTTATCATTAAAATTATCAGTGTTATCATTCTGCTAGAAGGATTTGCTTAGGTATATAATTCGATTCGTCTTTTTTTAAACTCGTAAATAATTTTTAATCAAATTTTAAATTTCAATCCTTTAATACTTCAACAGCAATTTCAACTATTTATCATTAAAATTATCAGTGTTATCATTCTGATAGAAAGATTAGCTTAGGCAATGCTTAAACATTTAATTCCTTTTTTTTTTTAAATTCATAAATAATTTTTTAGTCAAATTTTAATTTCAATTCTTTTATACTTAACTATTGTGTTCTAAGTTATTTCTAAGGTTATGATAAATACTCGAAGATAATATTTTGAAAAGATGAAACAACCGTGTAACATCTAGACAAGGTACATCACGATATCGATTTTTAGATGAATTCGCTGTAAATGCCTGATATGTATTATTTGGTGGTACATACATTTTTAGCTCTTCAAATTCTCGTCGTAGACCGGCAAGTCCTGGAATTTTTTTCTGAGAGAAATTTTATATAGCGAAATACTATTTTCTAATTTCTCGAAATGGAATATTTACAAATAATTGTTTTATTGTTTTTTTAATTCGAATTTTTATCCATATAAGATTTCCTCTTTTGCTTCTAATCATTTCAATTATCTAATAAATAATATATTTACACATATAATGTTTTAGTTTTTAATTTAATTTCAAGTTTAAAATCAAAATTTTTATTGTTTAATTAAATTAATTAATCCAATTAATTAAGCAATTATCATTTAAATCTTTTCTCGTATATTGAAGAATATATATCTTTACAAACCTATTGTTCTAACATAGTTTTACTATATTTGCACATATAATATTAGTTTTTAATTTAATTCCAAAATTTTTATTGTTTAATTAAATTAATTAATTCAATTAATTAAACAATTATCATTCAAACATTTTATGTATATTGAAGATATATATCTTTACATACCTGTTGTTCTAACATAATTTACATAATCATGAATTAATTTTTCCATTTCAATGGTCACTGGTCTGCCACTTTTTTTACGGCGTACAGTTTTCTATAAATTTCATTTCATAAATTTAAATCGATTTAATTTCTATTTGAGTAATAGTTTATTATTATTATTATTATTATTATTATTATTATTATTATTATTATTATTATTATTATTATTATTATTATTTAGGTGATCATCTGCAGAGTAAAGAATTAACAGCTGCACCATAGCACTTCAAATTACGATTATATCGTGGACGCAAATGGATCGCTGATGGAAGTTTTTGAATTAAG
>CAKAEH010001879.1:0-24624 GCA_916381525.1 Cercopithifilaria johnstoni | reverse complement strand
TGGCGCCAGTATTGTCTGTTGCAGGTATTATTACTATTCTTATTAATCATTATCCGATACTCTGTTCCGAAATAAGTACTACTTAATTGTTGAAGATTTACGTATCATTGATTTAATTCTATTAAACTTTTTCTTTTTACGGTTTAAAAAAGAATCTTCGATTTGATTGCAAATTTTTGTGCAATATTTTTAGAAGTAATAATCGAACAATTTTATGCAAAATTTTTTAAATAAAAAATTTCACATTTTGTTATTATCACACACACACACACATATATTTATATATGTGATAATTTAAATAACATTCAAACAGTTTTATCTTCGAATTAAATAATTATCGTATTAAATAATTAAACAATTCTAATAAATAATGAATTGTTAATTAATAAATTTCATTTTTAAGCATATAAGTAAAAAATTTCACATATAGTTATTACCACACACACACACACACACACACACACACACATATATATATATATATATTTATACAGGTGATAATTTAAATATTATTCAAATATTTTTATCTTTGAATTAAACAATTAAAGAATTCTAATAAATAATGAATTGTTAATTAATAAATTTCATTTTTGAGTATATAAGTAAGTAAATGATAAGAATTCGTAAAATTTTCAACAATTTTTACTTCATTTTATTTTGTATTTTGCCTCTTTTAAATTAACAATTTCATTATGTGTTAGCATTTTAAACGATTTTTATTATTTTAATTTCAATTTTCTTTCCATTTTTAATTTTACTTAATTTTTACTGAAATCAAAAAACTTTTAATTAGTTTAATTAGTAGTTTAATTAGTAGAAAAACGTTAAAATTATTAATTTCTTTTTTTTTTTGAAAATTGGAAATTAATGAAATAAGTGAAAAATACGACATTCTAAAAGGGAAAATATAATATTAGCATATGATATTAAATATTTGAAAGTTTACGATATGAATCAATCGAATAAAACTTTCCTTACTTTTCAACAGCTCTTTTTCTTCCTTTCTCTCTCTCTCTCTCTCTCTCTCTCTCTTTCTCTTTCTGTTCTTTCTCTGTTATAGTTAATGAATCATTTTTTGAATATTTAAGATGATTTTGACTCTTTTCGATTACTTCTAATTCCAATCAATAATACTTTCTAACTCTTCATGTAAATAAATTTTTCTTCCATTTCCCAATTTTGTCACTAAAATTTTAAATGATTTAGGAGAAAGTCTTTGTCGAATTTTAGCAAAGCTTTTTTTTTTTGAAATCATTTGTTTTAAAATTAATTGCTTTCTAATTTTTGTAAAATTCTTTTTTGAATTTTAGATAAAAATTTAATGGAAATAAATAAATTAAAGAATTAATTAAATTAATGAAAAATGAAGGAGTTAAAATTAAGTATAAATGATAAACGTGCAAAAACAAATATTAGAAATCATATTTTAAATTAAAAATGAATATCAGAAATCATATCTTAATTTGAAAACAAATATCAGAAATCATATCTTAATTTTATTTTTTTTTTGTTTATTACTTATTTGCTTATTCATTTATTTAATTCATTTATTTTCTGTTACTGTAAATATAAGATTGCTTGCAGCATATAGTTAATTGCATTATAGCTTAAAATATTAATTATTCTTAAAACAAGTTAATTGGTTAACTTAATAAACGTGATATTTGTCATTTTTGATACTGTAAAGATAAGATTGCTTACAGTTTACAGTTAATTGCAGTTAATTTTATAGCTTACAGTTAATTTTACTAGCAATATTAATTATAGCTTAAAATATTAATTATTCCTTAATTAAGTTAATTGTTTAATTTTATAAACGTGATATTTGAATATTTCTATTAATAATTTCACATAATGATTTTACAGAAAGAAAAAAAATTGAATGCAAAAATATTTTGATATGATTTATTAATAATTAATATTACTAATAAATTATTGCTAATTTATAGTTTCCTGGCGCTTAGTGGAAGTTTATGATTAATTACGTTGTTGTTGTTGTTGTTGTTGTCGTTGTTATTTTCACTTTCGTAAGAATAAACAAACAGCTGATATATCATTTACTTATTTCCACCGATTTCTACGTCGAATAAAGATAATGCAATTTGTCAATTAGTTGAATTTTTTTCGTTTTTATCAATCGAATTTTTCATCAGAAAATTTTAGTCAAACAAAATAAAATATTACTAAATTTGATCGTTAAAAAAATAAATTAAATTTGATTACATTCAATAATACGATATTAATTAGCATAAGTAGTAATTTTGCCTAATTAATAATAGCTTATTTTGCTTGGATAGTAGGATAAAATCTATTGAGAATGAATTAAGTAAAAAATGAAATAAGTTCCGACTATAGTTAATCATAATAGATTTGTGATAGTCAATATTTATGTATTCTAATTCTTATTAGTATGATTTTAACGCATCTGAATTAAGTGAAGAATGGAATAGGTTTCGACTGTATATAATCATAATGGATTTTTGATGATCGATATTTAGGTATTCAAATTCTGATTAATATGATTTTAATGCATCTGAATTAAGTGAATGGAATAAGTTCCGACTATATATAATGATAATGGATTTCTGATAATCAATATTTAGGTATTCAAATTCTGATTAATATGATTTTAACACATCCAAATTCTTATTTTAATGAATTCTGGAACGTTTGCTGTTTATATGCATAAATTATCAATTTTTCAACATTTAATTATCATTATCATTCATTGATAATTTAGATGAACTGATTTTCAATTTGATAGAAATTAATTTTTTAAAATTATTTTCCAACCTATCCGTTCAATGAACATTGGAAATATTTGATCAATCGATAATTTGAATATTATTGAACTTTTAATTTCGATGAAATTTATCAATTATCGAAAAATATTGATTACAAGATAATCAAATGGTATGGTATCACTCAAGATGTACCATATGTGAAACAAAATAGGTACAATAAGTGATGTCCATCTATTCTCACACCATGTGGTCATCGGTTTAGTTTGCTCTTTCCCTATTTACAACCACTCTTTCACCCTTTTTATTGTCTTACATATATATTACCGGAAATTATATTCATATATAGTGCATATATATATTACCGGAAATCATATTCATATATAATGCATATATATAATGCATATATATATTATCGGAAATCATATTCATATATAGCTTAGTTGGCGATAGAAAATAATGTGAAATTCAAGTACGGCATGAATTTAAACTTGAATTGTAATTTCTTATCATTTATCATTTAACTAGTAACTTCTCTTTTGACTATTTTCACTATTGCTACCAGCTAGCATGTATCTTCATTTAACAATGAAGATAATTTTCAGATAATCGAAAAACTAAAATAAAAATATATCAAATAACAAAAATTTGAATTTCTTTACATCTATTATTTTTTCTAATTTGAAACCAAAAAAGAGGCCTTATTTTTCAGGTATATTTTAAATTGCACAAAAACACGAATTTATCGGCCTTCTTTCTTCCTACCTAAATTTATAACTTTATTTCAGAATTAAAATTAAAAGAAAATTGGCATAATATTTTACATGTTATTAAATAGAAATTGTTTGAGATAAAGGGAATCAAATATTGGGTTGATCAAAATGAAACAAAAAGAATGAAAAGAAATATAATTAATTAATTAAAAAGATGAAACCATCACAATTGAAGAAATCTTATCATTATTTAATAAACAATACTTCGAAATATTTCCATTTCATTTATTTATAATAATTAATATTCATTATTTAATTGGAATTAAATATAACTAAAATATTTTCAACGATGAATTAAAATATTATATATATATATATGCAAATTATTAATATATTAATTATCATTGATATATGTGTCTGTTAACAATTATTATTGTTAAGATGGAACACATATGTACAATTTGAGGATGGTTTGAAATTAGGATATGGATGAGTTCTCTTCTCTTACTTTTGCTTCATTGTTCCAATCTCATCAATTTCACCGCAAGATAACACTATCATCATCATCACCATCATTTTATCATCATTATCACTATGATCAATGCCTCAATACCATCATTATCACTACCTATCATCATAATCATCATCATCATCTTCATTATCATTATTAATATCATCATTTTTCTTCTCTTCGACTTAAATAATCGATTTCTTTCAACTTCCTTTAGATATATTTTATTTTCAGAAAATAATTTCATTTCCTATTTTACTTTTTGATTAATCGATACCGAAATATTTCAACACATTTATCTTCTTCTACCCTCTTCTTCACTTCTCCATTTTCATCCCATAACTAAGCTAATATATTGTGAGAATTTTACTCTTTCTTCTTCTCTCTTCCCTTACTTCATTATAATATGTAAGTATTAAAAAAATATATATTATACTTTTCTTCTCTTCCTCTTTCATTTATCAAAATGTTAACTTATCATTTCAAAAATATTAAATTATCATCCAAAAAAAAAATTTTAAATTATCACTTAAATAATTATCATTTCAAAAAATGTTAATTTATCATTTAAATTAATTATCATTTCAAAAATAATTAAATTGCCATTTGAAAATTGAAAAATTACCATTTAAAAACGTCAAATTATCATTTTAAAAAAAAACATTAAATTATTAAAAAGATTATCACTTAAACATTAAATTATCATTCAACAAAATGTTAAATTATCATTTGAAAAATTATCATTTCAAAAATATTAAATTATCATTGATAATGTTTTATTATATAATGTAAAATACAATCAGTAAGTTTTTCTTTCTTTCTTTCTTTTCAATTTTTTCCTTTATTTTCATTTCTTTTTCTTCTTTTTTTCCTTCTTTCTTTTTATACAAACGAAACAAAGATGAGAGAGAGAGAGAGAGAGAGAGAGAGAAAAGAGAATTCTTTTTTATTATGCGAAAATGATTGACTAAAATTTTATGATTATTTTATAATAGTAAAAAGAAAAAAGAAACGCTCTAAACTATATGCTAATATAATTTTACACTCTGAACTATATGTTCAATATAATTTTACATTTTAAACTATATGTTATGATTATTTTATAATAGTATAATTTCGACATATACCTAAAGTAAATGTACGTACACTATAATTTTATTAATTTTACGCTCTAAACTATATGACAATATAATTCTAATTTAATTTTAAATTAGGCAAAATTAATTCAGTAAAGAAAATGATGAAAAAGGAATGAAAATAAATTGTATGCTTCTTGTATAAATTGTATAGTTATTGTATGCTTCTTGTATAAATTGTATAGCTATTGTATGCTTCTTGTATAAATTGTATAGCTATTGTATGCTTCTTGTATAAATTGTATAGCTATTGTATGCTTCTTGTATAAATTGTATAGTTATTATATGCTTCTTGTATAAATTGTATAGCTATTGTATGCTTCTTGTATAAATCATATACTTATTATATGCTTCTTTTATAAAAGTTTCATTTTATACTAACAAACATTTTAATGTATAAATTTAATTTAAATCGATTAGCTCTGATCAACAATGAATTATAATGCTGCAACAGAATATAGCTTATTAATTTTTTTTTTTGAGATAATTTCATTTTCATTATTTTCCTAATTTCCCAACAAAAGCCTACTGAAATTAGCCTATTAATAATGATTGGCGGGATATATGCGATCTCTTCATCAATTCTCTCTCATATTTCAAATTCAACATTTTGTTTAATTCATTTGTTTCTTTCCTATTTGCATTGTCGCTATTATATGTATTAACTATAAGTGGAGTTATTACATGAAGTATCCCGCTGTTTCTTACTTTCCTCTCCTGCCCCGCTTTTATGACTCTTAAGAGATTATTTTCATTGTTTGCATCTATTCCTGCTGTGTCTATTTACGTGTATCCGTGTATCCGTATGTGTGTGTGTGTGTGTGTGTGTGTGTGTGTGTTATTTTGCAAAATAGTAAATTTTTTTTTTTGAAAAATTTTATTTAGAATTTTTAGCTTAAAGTTTAATTTAAGCTTAAATTGCATTATTTGAAATAGTCGAGAAAATAGGCTGAGCTAATAAATAATTATAAATTTTCTAAAATTTTTATTTTATAATTAAATTTTGATTATTTTAAAACTTCTTTATTTACAACACAAAGACTATAGTTTTTTGCTCATTTTTTCTTAAATAATCATATAGAAATTATTTATATGATATAGTATTGAAAATGTAAATTAACAATAGAAAACATTAATTAATTTAATTGAAAGATTTCTTTAGCTATGACTTTTGTCTTTTGTCTTTAGCTAAACGAACAAAAATTATATTCGATTGTTTTTTTTTTCACATTACTATTATCCATTTTATATTTGTTGATTTGATTGATTGATCGAATTGAATATAATCGTATGATTGATTATAGTGAAAAAGTTGCATTGAAATTAAACGATCCATAAATTTCAAATTGAAAGCGCTATATATTTATCTGTGATACATTTATCTCTTTATCACATATTTATCTTTATCATACGATTTATCTTTATCATATATTTATCATTCATTTATCCATTTCATTCCTTCTTTTACCTTATCTCAAAATAAAATCAAAAGCTGTAACTATTGCTACTATCACCACCACCACCACTACTACTACTACAATTGCCATTATCAATTTTGTTATTATGCAAATTAGGGTATAGCTTTTTATTCACATATTTGTTACAAATTACCGCTACCTCTTCTTTCCTCTTTTCTTCATGCTATCGATTGTTGCATAATAATTTGTTTCATTCAAATGCTAATTAAAAAAAGAACATCCTATGAATCGTAAATTGGACAATTATTGGACATTGGACATTTGATAAAAAATGGTTAAGGAAAGAAACAAAATGTTACCAACCATTTTAATATTTTAAATGCAAAGGAAAGAGAAGAAAAATTACTCTTTCATTTCATTTTTCATATTTAAATATAATATATTGATTCTTATTTTATTGAAATATTGTAATAGAAAAAAATTTTAATTTTTTAATTTTTGTTTTAAAATAAAAAATTTAATTTTCGATTTATTTATTTTTGTTATATTTGAAATGATTTCGAATATTTGAAATAATATAAAATAGAAAATAAAGAAATGATTTCGAATATTTGAAATAATATGTAATAGAAATAAAAAATGATTTTGAATATTTCAAACAAAATATACTAGAAAATAAAGAAATGATATCTGAATATTTGGAAACAATAATTAGATGTAATTTTTCTTTTTGTTAGTATGGAAAAAGCGATTTAATTTCTTGAAATTTAAAATGTAAATTAAATGTTCGAAAATTTTAAACATTCATGATCTGTAAGTAATTTTTAGATTTAACAAAAAAGCAATTCTTTCTATATTTTTCTTCTTGAGCAGATAGATGAGTGAGAGAGAGAGAGAGGGGGAAAAAGAGAGGAAAGAGTAAGTAATTGATTTATTTTAATCCTAATTTTTAAATTTAGGATTTAAATTTGGGAATTTTTTTTAGATTAGTTTTTTTTTGAAATTTTTCAAATTAAAAAATGACTCATAAATTTTATATTATGTTTCCAGTTCGAGCGAAATAAATGATGCCTTCTTGAACAGATGATATTTGTAAGCTTACAAGTATTAAATCAATAATGCCTTGTGACAACTGTTTTAGGCTTAACAACAACTGTGTGTGTATCACCTTCTTGAACCGATAACTTTTTGATAGTTTTTAGTATTAAATTAATAAAGCCTAATTTGTTGTGGACAACCTGTGATAACTGTTTTAGGCTTAGTTTTTAAATTTGCTCTGAGAATTATCAAAAAAAAAGAAACTCCTAAATTTCATGTTTTGTTTCAGTTCGATGAAATTAAATGGTGATATAATGAACCTTATGTGTGTCACCAACTGATAACTTTTTGGTAATTCTTGAACTGATAACTTTTTGATAATTTTTAGTATTAAATTAATAAAGCCTAATTCATCATGAAGTACTGAGTAAATTAATTATCAATTATTATTCTTACGAATTTATTGCTAAATTTTATAGAGAAATAATAGAAGTCAAAAAAATTAAAATTAAAATAAATCAATATGATTTATTATTACTAAGACTAAAAACAATAAATCAAAGTGCACGACAAATGAGCAAAAAAATTTGTTCAACGAATATTTCCTACACGAAGTTTAAGCTTAAAACAGTTGTCTCAGTTGTTCTTCAACACTTCCTAACAAATTAGGCATTATTGATTTAATGCTAGCAAGCTGACAAATGTCATCTATTTCAAGGAAGTATTTCCTACACCAAGTTTAAGCCTAAAACAGTTGTCTCAGTTGTTCCTCAACACTTCCTAACAAATTAGGCATTATTGATTTAATGCTTGCAAGCCGACAAATGTCATCTATTTCAAGGAAGTACTTCATATACCAAGTTTAAGCCTAAAACAGTTGCCTTAGATGTTCCTCAATACTTCCTAACAAATTAGGCATTATTGATTTAATGTTTGCAAGCTGAAAAATGTCATCATCCATTTCAAGGAAGTATTTCATACACCAAATTTAAGCCTAAAACAGTTGTCTCAGTTGTTCCTCAACACTTCCTAACAAATTAGGCATTATTGATTTAATACTTGTAAGCTGTCAACGAAGCGTACACGTACATTAATTATACAATTTTAAAAATTGAAATGATCAAATAATTGGCAATTAAAAATTGAGATCACTGATATGAAATATAAAGCATTTTGCTATTTATGCAAATAATTTATTTTATTTTTTCATCTTTTTGCAACAATTTCACTTATTAATTTATGAATGAAATTTTTATTTATTTAAAAGATAATTTCAAAAATTATTTGATTGAAAGAAATTATCCGAGCTTTTCCTTTTCTTCGATACTTAATAGCGTTATTAAAAGTAATTAATGCGATCATCACTTTTTTTTAGAATATCAACCACTGTGTATGTTCACTTTTGACCTTAATACCTCATTAAGGTTAAATATATGTAGCGGAATCTTTTTTTGATGACTATGCTAATTATCCCACTCTCTCTTTTTTCTAACTTTAATTAACCTTTGTCGCAAAAACATTGAACAGATCGTTCACCACACGTGTCGCCATGAAATAACGATTACTACAAATGGAAAAGACGAAAATTAAAAATAAATGAAAAAGGAAAAATCCATTAGCACTCATTTTTGATACCGATCTTACCGACCTTTGATGTTTACCGATATCGCTTGTTAAAATGCAATCAATATTTGAAAGTATTTAATTTTAGAATAATTAAGATATAAATTTTGTTAAGTAATTTACTTCATACGATTGATTTATTTGGTCTGTTTTCTTTGATTGCAAAAAAAGTACTAATTATATTTACTGTTGCATTTTATATTTTTCCCATTTATCATACCAATTCTTTATTAATTTCAGGTCGTTGATTTCAGCTAATGTTCTCTTTTCTTAGTAGCAAAAAATAATATCATATTTAATTTTAGATTGATTTAATTATTTATGAAATTTTTGTAGGAGTGGTAGGAATATTATAAATATTTTAGAATTTATATTTTCTTGATTATCAAGCTAATTACTTTATCATTGATTTCAGTTGATGTTTGTTTTAGTAGCAAAAATAGTATTATATTAATTTTGAGATTAATTATGATTAAAATTTATAGTAATATTATTAACGACTGTTATTAATATTTCAGCATTTGTATTTTCACGATTATCATGCTAATTCTTTATCATTAATTTCAGTTGATGCTTTTTTCTCAGTAGCTAAAATAGTTATTGTGTTAATTTTGAGATTAATTATAATTAAAATTTATAGTTAACAGATTTCAGTAGGAAAATTAGATTTATGCATATTTTTCATTATGTGTCGAATTAGCTTTATAATGATAATTTTATTTAAAATTTATCTAAAAAATAAAAAACATTTAATTTTATGGTATCGTACTTTTTTCGGCAAATGATTTCTTATACTTAATAATCGTGTAATTTAATTAACTTTTGTTTTTACCAATCCTAAATGCATTAGCGAAATTTCCGAAATGATCACTAGCAAAAAACCGGAAATACGTAAGATATTGATGGATGAATAAGACTCTTATAAAAACCGTAATATTATGGTAGCCGACAGGAAGAAATGATGCGAAGTTGAAGTTAATAAAAGGAGAAAAATGTCGGTATCAGCTTTTGATATTGATATTAATACATTAGCCATTTAGATATTTATAAACATTTCTCTCTATCATTTTTTTCTCTCTCCCTCTCTCTCTCTCTCTCTCTCTCTTTCCGTAAAATAATATACTTCAAACATCTGTTTTATGTTTGTTTGTTCAAGGAAAGTTAGGAAAAAAACCGATGATGTGTATACGGTAAGAAAATATTAACCGAACCGAATCTATGGGATATATTTATATATTACCATCTGGTTAAAAAATTTTTTTCATACTTTAATGAAATTTAAATTATTGATTACAGCTAAAATAAAATGCTTATACTTGTTATCAGTAATTTTAGCTTTAACTGTGCAAAAATTTTAACTGTTATCAATAATTTTATTATTACATATTATTATTATTATTATTATTATTATTATTATTATTATTATTATTATTATATATAAAATTACATATCACTATTATTTTAATATATTTTGATTAAAAAAAAATTATGTACACATAGTAATGGAATTTAGTATAAATATAATTGCACATTATTTTAATATATTTTTATATAAAATTTATATGTATATAGTAATGGAATTTAATATAAATGTAATTGAATTAAATAAAAAAATTTTTTTCATTACTCTTTAATATTATTGTTAATTTGAAAATATAAAAGAATACATTTAAAATATATTTTACTTCTTTTAATTTTTTTCTTTTCATTCTTATCACAATGGTACTTGCCTTCTTTATAATCTTATCAGAATGGTACTTTTCTTCTTTGTAATTCTTATCACAATGGTACTTTTACCTTTCCTCTGTTCAATTTTAAAACTATTTTTGTGAAATTTAGTATTAATATGATACATAATAAAAATTTGCTTTGAAATCTTTCATATCTCATTTGTGAATTCATTTAAATTTATCATTTGTGGCAATTAATTACTTGAAAAATAAAGAATGCATTTTACTTTTTATCAGTAAAATTAAGCTGCTCATTAATGATGCTTTTTTTTATCAATTAATTAGAAAGGTTTAGGGCTTTCGCTCGATATAATGTTATTAAAACTTGCGCTAATCAGCTTGCACTCTTTTTTTGTTTCAATTTCATCCAATTAATTTTGCTTTTTTAAACTTCAAAAAAAACAAAGAATGTTAACATTTTGTTTATTCAATTGCAAAAGCAAAGAAAATAAAATGATAATTGAATTTAGAAAATATTATTTGGTAAAAAAAAAAGTTTGTTTTTAAAAAATTCTCTGTTAATTACATTTTTAAAAAGTTACCTAAAATTTGAAAATTTAACAAAAATAAAAAAACTCCATCTTTGTTTTCTTTTGCAGCACTATAGTAATATTTATTATTTTTTTCATAGCACTTTTATTTTTTTTCATTTTTCTTTTTTGTGAAAGTTTTTCCTGAAAAAATTTTCCGGAACCACTTATGATCGATAAGAATTAACTAATTATATAATCCGTTTTGAAAACCGTCTGGAATGTTTTCTTTTCTGATTAGTATTATTCGAAAGAAGTGATCTCTTCTTTTTTCCTTTCAAATTTATCCATTTCTTTATTACTTTAATAATATGCAATGTATTATTTTATTTTGATGAAAATTCAAGAATTCATCAAACAAACCGACTAATTGAAAATTTAAACAAAAAAACGGATAAGTAATCATAATAATACGGAAGAAAAAACGAATAAAATAAACATATAAAAAAATTAACAAATAATTTTTGCTTACTTTTATTTTAGATTTAAATTATTGACAAAATATTTGGGGCAAAATAATGTGTGGGCGGCAGTTTTTATGGGTGTGTGGATGTGTGTGTGTGTGTGTGTGTGTGTACAATGTGTATGTGGATATGCGTACACCGTATGTGTGGGTTGTATACATTGTGTGTGTGTGTGTGTGTAAACTAACGTGCGTATGTGTACATGTGGTGTGCATGTGTGCACGTGTGTGTACACATATGTATTTATGTATTTATGTACATTTGTGTGTGTACGTTTGTATGTATAATATGTGTATGTGCATGTGTATGAGTGTACATGTGTGGGCATACGTGTGTGGTGTACGTGTGTGAACATTATGTGTGGGTGTGTGCTCATGTAGGTATGCGTATATGCGTGTGTGGGTTCATGTTTATATACGTGTCTACATGCGTGGGCGTGTGTGGGTGGTGTACATGTGTGCATGTGTGTGTACATGTATGTGTGTATCTATATATCATATAAAAATCAAAATGGTTTAGTGATAATTCATTTAAGTGTTTACATAGGAGGAGGAGGAGGAGGAGTAAAAAGGCATTTCAATCTGTACCATTTGAATGGATGATAGATTAATTGATGGAATGTTATCAGATCAAATATGCATAAATATTATTTGTTGTTTAACAATTGCTTAGCACTGATCGAATGAAAATATATTGGAAGCGCTTTTGTAATACATTCACATGCCTTTCTTCCTTTTTTTCATACCTTTTTTTCTTTCGTAATACAAATTGTTTACCCGCCAGTTGCATAATTTGTTTGTTTGTTTGTTTGTTTGTGTTTGTCTGTTAGCTTCTTTTTCCCTTTTTACATTTCCGCATTTGTTTAATATCTTTTTTGTCGAAATTTATCCATTTTAATTTTTTGTTGTTGTCAACTTTTTTTCGTTTTTGTTTTTGAAATTGAATTCCTATAGAGGATATTATTATATTTGAAATTAAATTCCTATAAAAAGTCGTATTGCCTTTGAAATTGAATTCTTATAAAAGTTGGTATTGTTTTTGAAATTAAATTCCTGAAAATATCATATGAGATGAATGGCATCATTTTTGTTTTTGTTTTTGAAATTAAATTCCTATAAAAGATGGTATTGTTTTTGAAATTAAATTCCTATAAAAAATGGTGTTGTCTTTGAAATTAAATTCCTATAAAAAATGGTATTGTCTTTAAAATTAAATTTCTATAAAATATGGCATTGTCTTTGAAATTAAGTTCCTGCAAATATCATATGTAATGAATGAAATCATCGAATATTTAAAATTATATTGCTTCTCTAAAAAAAAAATTGCGAGAAGAGATAAGAATAATGGACTGGAATGATAAGAGAGTTATCAATTCGCGCATAGCAATAAACTTGATAATTCTTATCATTTTTTTTCTTTCTATCACAAATATCATCTAATTTCAATAATATGCAATATTGTATTACAATATTTCCAAACCAGCGACAAAAAAACAATTATCACTAATATCAACCGTTATTGTATTAGCTATTGATAATAATTATTGTATCAGTAATTGTTTTTGCAAATGAAATTAATTTATGGCAGCAATAAATAACAAAAAAAATTTACAAAGTGGCTGTAATTACTGTAGTAGATGTAAGTAGGATATTAATTATTGTAGTAGATGTACGTAGGATATTATTATTATGATAGTAATAATAATTATTGCTATAATATTAGCAAATTATTATTGTAGTAGCTGTTGTTAGAGCTCTAGCCATAACTATATGATTAGACGACAATTCGTGTAATATGAAATAAAAGGAATCAAAGAATTTTAACTAAAAATGGATGATGAAAGATTTATTTACACAAAAATTATTAGTTAAGCTTAGGCAGCTGTCTAATAATTTTCTTTTATTCTCTCTCAAATATATGCAATATTTGTTTGATATAAATATATCATCTAAATTTCGATACCTTTTTTCCATTTCAGTTTAAATTGGTTAACATCTATGTATATAAGTTAAGAATTGGACAGTATTAAATAATTATGAATGGAAAAAGTTGATATTATTATAATGGTAGTATTATTTTTAAACCTTAGAATAAATTACAATGACATTTTTTAATTCGATATGAGGAAAAAAGATATGTGGTACTAAGATAATTATTAGTACCACAATTAAACCAATCGAAATATATATGTATATTCATTTTTATAACGATATCTAATTAATTATATCTTAGAATAAGTTAGAATAATGTTTTTGAATAACATTTTTTGAATTCGATATGAGAGAAAGATTATGTGGTTACGAAGTATGCTAAATTGTTCGAAATATATATACATTCATTTTTATAACGATATCTAGTTAATTATATAATTAATTAATCTTATAATGCATATACAATTCACTTCATATAAATTTTAAAATACATAAAAATTATTTATAAATAATTTCAATTAAAATAATTGAAATTAATAAATATTGTTTGTTGTATTGCTGTTGCTCAATGATTTTTCTCCGTGAAAATCCTCCCATATCCATTTCATTCATTCATTCATTATCGCCATCACTCTTAATTAATTTCTTCAAATATTTGTTACATACAAAATTTACTTCAAACATTTTATTTAAACTAAAATTACAACAAAATTTTTAATTTATTTAAAATTTAAAAAATTTAAATATACATACATTCATTTTTATAATATCTAATAATTTGATAATTATAATTATTTTATACAATGTCTAATTATTCTATCTAATTATTTTCTAATTATTATTTTATCTAGTTATTTTATACAATGATATCTAATTTTGAAATAAATTTAAAATTTCTCTTATTTCAACAATTCTTTCAAATAGCTAAAAGACAAAAATATTTTATGTTTACTTTTTTGACATTTCTTGTTTACATCGCTCTTTTTGCTATGTTTGAAAAGTACGCAAAGGGAAAAAGAAATTTCGAAAAATTCTTAAAGAAATTTGAGAATCAAAAAAAAAGTTGGAAAAAGTTTACATTTTAGTTTTTCTTTCTTTCTTTCTTTTTTGCGGAAATAACACAAATAAAATTGTTGAAATTGTTGTAAAATTGTTGAAAAAAATATAACTTCTTCGTTATCTTTTTGTTTTTTCTGCAATTTTATTTTAGTTTTTTCAAATTTTCAAAAAACTGTCATTTAATTTTTTTGCTATATTTTGCTTCCTTTTTTTTTCAAAATGAAAATCTCTATAGTACCATTTTTTTTCAAAATGAAAAATCTCTATGGTACCATTTTTCAAAATGGAAATCTATATGGTACCATTTTTTCAAAATGTAAATCTCTGCGGTACCATTTTCTCCAAAATGAAAATCTCTATGGTACCTTTTTTCAAAATGAAAATCTCTATAGTACCATTTTTTAAAACGGAAGTCTCTGTGGTACCATTTTTTTCCAAAATAAAGATCTCCATGGTACCATTTTTCCAAAATGAAAATCTCTATGGTACCATTTTTTTCAAAATGAAAATCTCTATGGTACCAAACAGTCTGATTGATATATATGTATATATATGTGTAAGGTGATTGGATATAAAAGCTAAATCTGAAAAGAACGATTTTTACAAACATGCAATAGATTGAAACAATTTTTTCTATTGCTAACAATAAAATGGAGCTAAAAAAAAAAGAGGTGAAAAGGTCAAAAATGTAAGCGAGGAGGGGGAGAGCGAGGGACGGGGAGCGGGGGAGGGAACAAGGTATATGGAATGACTAAAGTAGTAGGAAATGATTTTGATAGACATTGTGGCACATACCTCCGATAAAACAAGTTTCTCTCTTCTACAATTTTTTTATAGGTTCTTTTTCCATTTTTTTGCAAAATGATAAAATTTAGGAGAAATAAAGAAATGGGTATAATTTCTCTTTTTTCACTGTAATAATAGGAAATCGTTTAATTGGGCGAAAAAGAAAGGTGGCTTTAAATTTAAATTTAAATTTAACCTTGGCCTATATCATAACCAGAAATATATATATATTTCTGAAATATATATATACATATTTCTGGTTATATATATATGAAATGGTAGGATTTAAATTTATTTAATTGATAAATTTCCTTTTTTGAAATAGATATATTTTAGTATAGTTTTATTTTTTTTATCCATTTTCATTTCAATTTTTGGCATATTTGAATTTAATGGTTTGATAAAGAAAAATGATAAGAAAAGGTGCAATGTGTGTCTTGGCCAATAGAATTAAAAGATAATAGAATTAAAAGAAGATAATGGAATTAAAAGGTAATAGAATTAAAGGTAATAGAAGCTAATAGGATTAAAAGGTAATAGAATTAAAAGCTAATCAATAGGATTAAAAGGTAATAGAATTAAAAGATAAGAGAATTAAAAAGTAATAGAATTAAAAGGTAACAGAATTAAAAAGTAATAAAATTAAAAGTTAATTAGAATTAAGAGATAATAGAATGAAAGGTAATAGAATTAAAAGCTAATAAAAGCTAATCGAATTAAAAGGTAATAGAATTAAAAGCTAATAGAATTAACAGATAATAGAATTAAGAGGTATTGGAATTAAAAGGTAATAGGAGCTAATATAAAGGGTTAAAAAATTAAAAGATTACAAAAATATAGTCATATTTTTTTTAATTAATTAAAACAATAAAAGAAATATATCAGTACGGGTATGTATATAATATAATAATCAATGAATCGATGAGAGAAAAGATAATTTTGGTTCTTCTAAATAAATTTTATAAAGTTTAACATTTTATTTTTCTAAATTTATAATTGCATTAATCTTTAGCTTAAATTTCATTCTCAGTGATAAGAGAATGATTTGATAAATTGTATATTTGTTTGCATAATTGAAAGTTACTATTTTATCAATTTTGCATTCTCTCATACATTTCCAAAATTTAACCTTTGAACTTTTAATGATTTATTTCACTTTTTTACTTATCGATATAATTTATTTGCAATATGATAAAGAGTTATAAGATTTCTTTTTGACAGAAATTTTGTTTATTTGATTAAATTTTGATTTTTTGACAAGAAATTTTAATTACTAAATTTTTGATAAATTTTATTCATTGTATTTCCTTTGTTTTTTTGTTTAAATTATCTTCTCTTCTATAATGTTTATTATAATATATATATAATAAACATAACTCACGTGTACATCTTTTGAATGATATCTAAGATGCCATATACTTAATTCTACAAATTGCTTAAGAATTGGTTTGCTTGTTGTATTTATAATTGTATGCGTAATCTCACGTGTGTTTATAATTGTATGAGTAACCTCACGTATACATCTTTTAAATGACATTAAAGATACGACATACTTCATTTTACATTTGTTTAAAAATTTTTTCTTTTATTGTAATAAAATTTTATTTGTTATATTTATAATTATATGCGTGTAATCTCACGTGTATTATTCGTAACCTCACGTACACATCTTTTAAACGACATCAGATACACTTCATTTTACATTTGCTTAAAAATTTGTTCGTTTATTGTAGTAAAGTTCTATTTGTTATATTTATAATTATATGCATGTAATCTCACGTGTATTATGCGTAACCTCACGTATACATTTTTTAAATGATTCCAAAGATACGAATGAATTGTTGAAAGAAACAAAAAAGAATGGTTTAATTTATCCGCGAGTTTAATGTTTCATTACGCTTACTTATCCAGTACTTTACTTTGTTTGTTTATCACTGCTAAATTATAGACTTAAGTAAATTATAAAAGTTATATTTACCTAGCATTTATTTGTTTCATCAATTATCTCATCAATTATATATATTTATAAATAAGACAATATGGTATTCCTGCTGGTTTTATTTGTGTTTCACTTCTTCTTTTAATCCTAATAGCATACAATTTTAATTTTGTTTATCATTCATAATTTGTTAATTATTCATAACTTGTTAATTATTCATAATTTGTTTATCATATATAAAACTAAATGTTATATACATATATAGTAAATTGCATATATATAGTAATATACATGTTGTATATATAGTAATATACAAATTGCATATATATAGTAATACATATATAGTAATATACATGTATACATGTTATATACATATATAGTAAATATATAGTAAAAGTAATTTATAGTAAATATACATATAGTAAGTTTATTGTTTAACTATCTCATTTGCAATTTTGTTCCTCAATTTAATTTATCAAGTCTTTGACTTATTTACTATATGATAAACAATTTTATGCTGCATTTATGGTTAATCAAAAAAGATTTTTTACTTATTTAATTTATTAACTAAAATTTTTTCTCTCTTTCTAATTACTCAATTTCTTTTGTTTTAATTTTTAATTACCCAATTTATTGATTTTTTTAATTACTTAATTTATTGATTAAAAAATTTTTTCATCCTTGGTTTTATAGATATTTGTTTATTAATTGAAAATTTTTTGCCTATAACAAATTAATACATTTCATTGTTTTAGTTTTCCAATAGAAAAATTCATATGAATTTTGTGATATAGCAAAAAATGAGATATTGATTATTTTCAAAGTGATCACATTGGATGATAAAATTGATAAGCAGAAAGAATTTATTGGTGTGATCATAATAATTTGATAAAGATGCGATTCTTAAGTACACAATACACATATATACATAAAACACATATATATATAATATATATAATAATATATACATTTATTATATATATAATAATTATAAACACATTTATAATTCGTTACTTAATTAATTAAAACCTAAATTACTGTGATTTTTTATAAATTTCAGTTAATAATTTGTTTACCATATGTATAAAATTAAATATTATATGCATATAATAAATTTATTATTTCACTATTTCATTTAAAATCTTCTTTCCTCAATAATTTATCAATCTTAGCCTTATTTACTATATGATAAAATAATATTTAAAATTTAATATGGAATGAATATTTTCGAATAGATTGAAAAGGATAAAAGGTTCTCATTATCAAAATATGATTATATCATTTATCATTAATTTCATCCTCTTCATTTTTACTATAAATTTTTAAATAATATAAAATAATAAATTAGAAATAATTACAGGAACTTTTACTATTAGAAATTTTCAAATAATATAAAATAATAAATTTGAAATAATTACAGGAAGAAAAAGAAAACTTATTTTGGAAATAATTTATAATAAAAAATATTTATTATTAAAATTTAAGGAGAAGTATAAGAATTTTGATAATATGTTTACTATATTTTATAAATAAAACAATTATATTTTCCTTTCACCTTTTTTTCTTTAAAATAAAAGAATTGAATCATTGAATCGATTGGAATCTAATGATTGTGAATCCTGATAAAGCATCAACAAATATCAATGAGAAAAAAATCATCATCATCATCAACATCATCATCATCATCATCATCATTATATCTGTAATCTATCCCGTATCACGGAGTTATTCTTCATCATATTCATAAATATATATAAAATATTTCTGCTTTACCCTGGCTAAGGGAAGGGAAAAAGCGGGGGAAAATGTTGGTGATGGGAAGGAGAGAATTTGATGATGATGAATGATAATGACAAATGCAAAATGTTATATATATATATATCTGTCATAAATGATTATAAATTATGTGAAAATGGTATTTTCTCTTATTTCATCATTATTATTGTCATTATTATCGTTGTCATTGTAATCAATTATTATGTTGTTGTCATTGTTCTTTTTATTATCATTATCATTTGTTATTTACAGTTGTTTATTTCTGATATGTTATTGTTTTAGTATTATGCAATATTTACAACTCTTTTATCTTCCATTTACAACGATATGTGTGGAAAATTTACGATAACTTATAAGCGAACGAATATTGTACAACTTATAAGCGAACGAATATTGTTTGCTATTTTGCTTATACAAACAAAAGGGTATTAAGGAAAATGCAAAATTGAGATATCATTTTTATCAATCATCTAATATGATAAATACATGTAAGGAAGGGGGAATATTAATTCGAAACAAATTATTTTATAAATCAAAGATTTAAATTTTAAAATTTAATTTTACAATCTGTTAGATTAAATTGCAAATATCAATATTTTAGTGCAACGGTTTATTTGATTGTGAAATTTATCAAATTTTAAAATTGTTAGAGTGATTAATACACGTTTTGAAATAGTTCTTATGAATTTTATTACTAAATTTATTTTGCAACAGATTAATTTATTTGTATTAGATTAATTAAAATTGGAATTGTTTAAGTAAAACTTTTAATGATAATAGAATTTTAGCGCAAATTTCGTAGTAATAATGAAGACAGATGTTATATACTATATCAAAATTTTTTGCCAGATTATATGATGTTAAAAGTTTTCACAGTTAAATTACTAGAATCACGGAATTTATATTTTTAGAATCAAAGAATTTTATACTGCTAGAATCACAGAATTTAAATTGTTAGAATCACGGAATTTAAGTTTTTAGAATCAAAGAATTTAAAGAATCACAGAATTTAAATTGCTGGAATCATAGAATTTAAATTATCAGAATCGCACGATTTAAATTGTTAGAATAACCGAATTTAAATTATTAGAATCACAGAATTTAAATTGTTAGAATCACGGAATTCTTATTTTTAGAATCAAAGAATTTAAAGAATTACAGAATTTAAATTGTTAAAATGTTTCGAAGTTTTTTTTTTGTTGCTAGAATACAAATCTAAAGTTTCCTCCCAATTTTTTTAAACATTTCTTCTCTTTCAATCAATTTCTAACTTTCATCTGTTAAAATTTGAAATTACAAATTTGCAAAAAAAAATTTCAAAAAGGTTTCCAATCGATCAATCAATTAATCAATCAATGATTTATAATTAATTGTGTAAATGTATTTTCTGTTCCAAATTGGACATTCAATCATTTTTTCATTTCCATTAAAATGAAATAGCAAAAAAATAAACTTTTTTAAATTAAAACTTTTTTGTGAAATAAAACTTTTTGTGAATTAAAACTTTTTGTGAAATCTAAAATTTGAAATTACAAATTGCAAAAAAAAATTTCAGAAGATTTTCCAATCGATCAATCAATCAATGATTTATAATTAATTGTAAGCATATGATTATGATTGTATTTAATTAAATATCAAAATGGATGTAAAATTTTTTGGGATTTTTAAAATTTCATTTTTATAATAATTATTTTCTTTTATATCTTTTCTTCTTTCATCTCTTTCTTCTTTTTTTTCCACTTTTTTCTTTGTTTTCTCTTCAATTTTCTTCATCCTTTTTCTTTTAATTCTTTTGAAAAATTTTTGTAAAATTAATTTTATAATGATAAAGAGAAAAGAGGAGAAGAAGAAGAAACAAAAAATCTTTTTCCTTTCTTCTTTCTTTCATTCTTTCGCCGTAACTTTTCCAACGACTAAAATGATTGATTTGTAGCAAAAGTTTTTCTCTCTTTCTTTTTTTTGTTAATGATCGTAGAACAGTTTGTTGTAGCTGTTGTTGTAGTAGTAGTTGTAGTAGTAGCAGTAGAAATATGTAATGTGTTGTTGTAATTCGTTGTGAAAAGGAAGCATTTTTGATTTATCACATCCCTTCCATACTTATCAATTTCCAATTTTAATTTCATTATAAATTCCACATTAATCAATTTCCAATTTTAATTTCATTACAAATTCTTTATCGTTGATTTATCACATACCTTCCATACTGACCAATTTCCAATTTTAATTTCATTACAAATTTTTTATCGTTGATTTATCACACATCCCTTTCACACTGATAAATTTCCAAGTTTAATTTCATTACAAATTTCACACTAATCAATTTTCAATTTTAATTTCATCACAAATTTTTTATCGTTAATTTATCACATACCTTCCACATTAATCAATTTCCAATTTTAATTCCATTGCAAATTTCACATTTTTTATCGTTAATTTATCACATACTTTCCACACTAATCAATTTCCAATTTTAATTTCAATACAAATTTCACACTAATCAATTTTCAATTCTAATTTCAATACAAATTTCACACTAATCAATTTTCAATTCTAATTTCAATACAAATTTCACACTAATCAATTTTCAATTCTAATTTCATTACAAATTTTTATATCGTTTTTTATCCGATTTTTCACTTCCCAATAGTTTATTCAAATTTGTTTTAAATGAATAAAAATTGCTAAATTAGTTAATTCGATTTTTTTCTGATTCCTTCTTTTCATATGTTAGAAATAAATTATGTTAAATTATAAAATGAAATAAAATAGTTCAGAAAGAAAAATGTACATTAATAAAATAATCGATCAGAGCAAATTAATTACAGTTTGAATTTTTGAATTAGTTAATTAATTAATTTGATTTTTTTTATCATCTTTCTTTTCATTATTTTTTGTCCATAGCAATAAATTATAATATGTAATGCAAAGTTTCATTCACTGATAAAATTTTATTTCAAATTTTGCATTTATACATTTTCAGTTCTATCAATGCTGTTATCATTTATGATAGATCTGATAAGTGGGAAGTGTCTATTTTATTAGCTTGGAAAATAAAACAAAAAAAGTTTGGAAATTCTTCAAATTTTCATCTAAAAAATGATAAGATTTCCTTTTGCTATTGCAATATCATTGTTATTTACATTCCACAATAATTATTCGTCATTACAACTATTTACTATCATTTTGCTTATTATCATATTCATCGCTATCATTAGATCACCATCTTATTTACCTTACCTTCATTATCATCATTATCTTTACCACCACCATCACCGCTACGTCTTATTTGTTGTCACTATCACTAGATCATTACTCTATCATCACTGCCGCTATCATTGCTATTATCTTATTTGCCATTATCACCATTGTCATCATTATTATTATCTTATCATCACTATACTCTATCGTCTAAATCACTACACCCTATCATCACCATCATCGTCACCACTATCACCGCCATCATCTTGTTTGTCATTATCGTCATCATCCTTATCATCATCATTATCACTAATTAATATTTTTATTCCGCTTCGAAAAAAAGAAAAATAATTTTAATCTTTCAATCTTCCATATGCTATTAATAGCAGCAGTAGCAGTAATAGTAGTAGCATGTAAGTAAGTACATTTGAAATCTGTCATCATTTAAACAATTTAGATCTTTGTTCTTTAAAATGCTCTTAACAAAGTTATCAAATGATTTTCCTCTGATAACGATTTTGCAAATCTATTAGCATTACCTTTTTCCTTACAATCATTCGCTTTTTCCTTTCTTTCTTCTCTTCTAAATTTTCATTTACTAATTAATGATAAGTAATTCTTTTAATTGCTTATGAAAATATTTTTTAAAAATTCAAATTTAAAAAAATTAAAAAAAAATTTATTAGAAAATGAAGCGTTGTAGTTTAGTTCAAATGGGATAATGTGATTAATAGACGAATATAATTTAAACAAAGGAATATTCCGATAGTAAGAATTGTGCATTCCGGTAATTCATTATAGATAGCTTAGAGAGAAAGGCATTTCATTCGATAAACTACTTGCAAGCTATCACTCGAAAGTTTTTCAGCAAATAACTGTCTGTTAGGAACGCTAATAAAATCAACCTATAATTAACCATTCCTTTTTTTCATCTTTCGTTTATCAAATGAAATGTCTTTCTCTCTAAGCTATATAATAATGAATTACCGGAATGCTCAATTCCTACTACCGGAATATTCCTTTGTTTAAATTATATTCGTCTATTAATCACATTATCCTACTTGAACTCAGCTACAACATTTCATTTATTTGTAAATAAATTATTATCTACGAAGAGTTCGATATTTTAATAAATTTCTACTCTTTTTCTTTTTCTTTGTTTTCTGATAGAAAAGCTTAAAAAACAAAAAAAGGAAATTATCATATTTATTTAAAATTTAAAATATAATATAAAGGTTAAAAATTTGAAGAGAAGTTTGTTAATTTAAATTTAATTCTCATACCTATCCAATTAATACATCAAATTTAATTAATATAAATTACACAAATTATCATTACAATTTAAATTATACGCAATTTCATCCTTCTCTTCTTCCCACTACGATCATCAATCCCTGATTGAATGATTATTTTAAATCATATCAAATGATTATTTTAAATCACACCAACAATTTTTTCTTTTATCATTTCATCATTTACTATAATTTTTCTTTTATTTTTCATCATTTTATCATTTACTATAATTTTTCTTTTATCATTTTATCATTTGCTATAAATTTTCCTTAGCATTTTATCATTTACTATAATTTTTCTTTTATCATTTTATCATTTACTATAAATTTTCCTTATCATTTTATCATTTACTATTTCCTATTTCATCCCTATTTATTATTTGTAAAAAAAAGAGACGAATAAAGAATCAAAATGAAATTTTGACAAAGCATTTTTTTAAATTCGTATAAATTAGCTTTTTCAATTTTGAAATTGTTCAATGATGAATGATCGAAGCAAAATATTATAACATATGCTGTCATAAATGATTATAAATTATGTGAAAATGATATTTCACTCTTTTGTTTCATCATTATTATAAATGATGCATTATATATATTATCCTTTAAATCTGAACTAAAATATATTTAAAATATTCGACTCAAATTATCCATTTCTAAAATGATAGTGGAGAAGGGAAAATTATTGGCAGCGTTAAGAGAATTATCGAGTTGTCACTAATTTTTTTTCATTCCTTTT